>JAWNKV010000182.1:0-193755 GCA_035041805.1 Amiota mariae | reverse complement strand
CAAAACCATAATTGATGCACACATTTGTTCATAAGGGGCGACCCATATGATGTGAAAATTATAATTGATGAACACTTTTGATCATAAGGGGGGGGACCCTTATGATGAGAAAATCATAATTGATGAACACTTTTGATCATAAGGGTGATCCCTTATGATGAGAAAATCATAACTGATGATCACTTTTGATAATAAGGGGGACGCTTATGATGAGAAAACCATAATTGATGAACATTTGTTCGTAAGGGGGGACCCTTACGATGAGAAAATCATAATTGATGAACACTTTTGATCACAAGGGGGGACCATTATGATGAGAAAACCATAATTAATGCACACATTTGTTCGTAAGGGGGGACCCTTATGAAGAGAAAATCATAATTGATAAACACTTTTGATCATAAGGGGGGACCCTTATGATGAGCATATCATAATTGATGACCACTTTAGATAGTAAGGGGGAACCCTTATGCTGAGAAAATCATAATTGATGAACACTTTTGATCATTAGGGGCAACCCATATGATGAGAAAATCATAATTGATGATCACTGTTGATAATAAGGGGGGACCCTAATGATGAGAAAATCATAATTGATGAACACTTTTGATCATAAGAGTGCACCCTTATGATGAGAAAATCATAATTGATGATCACTTTTAATAATAAGGGGGACGCTTATGCTGAGAAAACCATAATTGATGAACATTTGTTCGTAAGGGGGACCCTTATGATGAGAAAATCATAATTGATGAAAACTTTTGATCACAAGGGGGGACCATTATGATGAGAAAACCATAATTAATGTACACATTTGGTCGTAAGGGGGGACCCATATGATGTGAAAATTATAATTGATGAACACTTTTGATCATAAGGGGGACCCTTATCATGAGAAAATCATAATTGATGAACACTTTTGATCATTAGAGGCGACCCTTATGATGAGAAAATCATAATTGATGAACACTTTTGGTAGTAAGGGGGAACCCTTATGATGAGAAAATCATAATTGATGACCAGTTTTGGTAGTAAGGGGGAACCCTTATGATGAGAAAATCATAATTGATGATCACTTTTGATAATAAGGGGGACCCTTATGATGAGAAAATCATAATTGATGAACACTTTTGATCATAAGGGGAACCCTTATGATGAGAAAATCATAATTGATGAACACTTTTGATCATTAGGGGCAACCCATATGATGAGAAAATCATAATTGATGATCACTGTTGATAGTAAGGGGGGACCCTAATGATGAGAAAATCATAATTGATGAACACTTTTGATAATAAGGGTGGACCCTTATGATGAGAAAATCATAATTGATGAAAACTTTTGATCATAAGGGGGGGACCCTTATGATGAGAAAATCATAATTGATGAACACTTTTGATCATTAGGGGCAACCCATATGATGAGAAAATCATAATTGATGATCACTGTTGATAATAAGGGGGGACCCTAATGATGAGAAAATCATAATTGATGAACACTTTTGATAATAAGGGTGGACCCTTATGATGAGAAAATCATAATTGATGAAAACTTTTGATCATAAGGGGGGGGACCCTTATGATGAGAAAATCATAATTGATGAACACTTTTGATCATAAGGGGGGACCCTTATGATGAGAAAATCATAATTGATGAACACTTTTGATCATAAGGGTGGACCCTTAAGATGAGAAAATCATAATTGATGAACACTTTTGATAATAAGGGGGACCCTAATGATGAGAAAATCATAATTGATGAACACTTTTGATCATTAGGGGCAACCCTTATGATGAGAAAATCATAATTGATGATCACTTTTGATAATAAGGGGGGACCCTAATGATGAGAAAATCATAATTGATGAACACTTTTGATAATAAGGGTGGACCCTTATGATGAGAAAATCATAATTGATGAACACTTTTGATCATAAGGGGGGACCCTTATGATGAGAAAATCATAATTGATGAACACTTTTGATCATAAGGGTGGACCCTTAAGATGAGAAAATCATAATTGATGAACACTTTTGATAATAAGGGGGACCCTAATGATGAGAAAATCATAATTGATGAACACTTTTGATAATAAGGGTGGACCCTTATGATGAGAAAATCATAATTGATAAACACTTTTAATAATAAGGGGGGACCATAATGATGAGAAAATCATAATTGATGAACACTTTTGATCATAAGGGTGCACCCTTATGATGAGAAAATCATAATTGATGATCACTTTTGATAATAAGGGGGACGCTTATGATGAGAAAACCATAATTGATGAACATTTGTTCGTAAGGGGGGACCCTTATGATGAGAAAATCATAATTGATGAACTCTTTTGATCACAAGGGGGGACCATTATGATGAGAAAACCATAATTAATGCACACATTTGGTCGTATGGGGGGACCCATATGATGTGAAAATTATAATTGATGAACACTTTTGATCATAAGGGGGACCCTTATCATGAGAAAATCATAATTGATGAACACTTTTGATCATTAGAGGCGACCCTTATGATGAGAAAATCATAATTGATGAACACTTTTGGTAGTAAGGGGGAACCCTTATGATGAGAAAATCATAATTGATGAACACTTTTGGTAGTAAGGGGGGACCCTTATGATGAGCATATCATAATTGATGACCACTTTTGGTAGTAAGGAGGAACCCATATGATGAGAAAATCATAATTGATGATCACTTTTGATAATAAGGGGGACCCTAATGATGAGAAAATCATAATTGATGAAAACTTTTGATCATAAGGGGGACCCTTATCATGAGAAAATCATAATTGATGAACACTTTTGATCATAAGGGTGGACCCTTAAGATGAGAAAATCATAATTGATGAACACTTTTGATAATAAGGGGGACCCTAATGATGAGAAAATCATAATTGATAAACACTTTTGATCATAAGGGGAGACCCTTATGATGAGCATATCATAATTTATGACCACTTTTGATAGTAAGGGGGAACCCTTATGATGAGAAAATCATAATTGATGAACACTTTTGATAGTAAGGGGGACCCTTATGATGAGAAAACCATAAGTGATGAACACTTTTGATCATAAGGGGGACCCTTAAGATGAGAAAATCATAATTGATGAACACTTTTGATCATTAGGGTCAACCCATATGATGAGAAAATCATAATTGATGATCACTTTTGTTAATAAGGGTGGACGCTAATGATGAGAAAATCATAATTGATGAACACTTTTGATAATAAGGGTGGACCCTTATGATGAGAAAATCATAATTGATGAAAACTTTTGATCATAAGGGGGGGACCATTATGATGAAAAAATCATAATTGATGAACACTTTTGATCATAAGGGGGGGACCCTTATGGTACGAAAATCAAAATTGATGAACACTTTTGATCATAAGGGTGGACCCTTAAGATGAGTAAATCATAATTGATGAACACTTTTGATTCTAAGGGGGACCCTAATGATGAGAAAATCATAATTGATGAACACTTTTGATAATAAGGGTGGACCCTTATGATGAGCATATCATAATTTATGACCACTTTTGATAGTAAGGGGGAACCCTTATGATGAGAAAATCATAATTGATGAACACTTTTAATAATAAGGGGGGACCATTATGATGAGAAAACCATAATTGATGCACATATTTGTTCATAAGGGGGACCCTTATGATGAGAAAATCATAATTGATGAACACTTTTGATCATTAGGGGCAACCCATATGATGAGAAAATCATAATTGATGATCACTGTTGATAATAAGGGGGGACCCTAATGATGAGAAAATCATAATTGATGAACACTTTTGATAATAAGGGTGGCCCCTTATGATGAGAAAATCATAATTGATGAAAACTTTTGATCATAAGGGGGGGACCCTTATGATGAGAAAATCATAACTGATGATCACTTTTGATAATAAGGGGGAACGCTTATGATGAGAAAACCATAATTGATGAACATTTGTTCGTAAGGGGGGACCCTTTACGATGAGAAAATCATAATTGATGAACACTTTTGATCACAAGGGGGGACCCTTATGATGAGAAAATCATAATTGATAAACACTTTTGATCATAAGGGGGGACCCTTATGATGAGCATATCATAATTGATGACCACTTTTGATAGTAAGGGGGAACCCTTATGCTGAGAATAGCATAATTGATGAACACTTTTGATAGTAAGGGGGACCCTTATGGTGAGAAAATTATAATTAATGAACACTTTTGATCGTAAGGGTAGACCCTTATGATGAAAAAATAATAATTGATGAACACTGTTGATCATAAGGGGCGACCCTTATGCTGAGAAATACATAACTGTTGAACACTTTTGATAATAAGGGGGACCCTAATGATGAGAAAATCATAATTGATGAACACTTTTGATAATAAGGGTGGACCCTTATGATGAGAAAATCATAATTGATAAACACTTTTAATAATAAGGGGGGACCATAATGATGAGAAAATCATAATTGATGAACACTTTTGATCATAAGGGTGCACCCTTATGATGAGAAAATCATAATTGATGATCACTTTTAATAATAAGGGGGACGCTTATGCTGAGAAAACCATAATTGATGAACATTTGTTCGTAAGGGGGACCCTTATGATGAGAAAATCATAATTGATGAAAACTTTTGATCACAAGGGGGGACCATTATGATGAGAAAACCATAATTAATGCACACATTTGTTTGTAAGGGGGGACCCATATGATGTGAAAATTATAATTGATGAACACTTTTGATCATAAGGGGGACCCTTATCATGAGAAAATCATAATTGATGAAAACTTTTGATCATAAGGGTGGACCCTTAAGATGAGAAAATCATAATTGATGAACACTTTTGATCATAAGCGTGCACCCTTATGATGAGAAAATCATAATTGTTGATCACATTTGATAATAAGGGGGACCCTTATGATGAGAAAATCATAATTGATGAACACTTTTGATCACAATGGGGGACCATTATGATGAGAAAATCATAATTGATGAACACTTTTGAAAGTAAGGGTGGACCCTTATGCTGAGAAAAACATAATTGATGAACACTTTTGATCATAAGGGGCGACCCTTATGCTGAGAAATAGATAACTATTGAACACTTTTGATCGTAAGGGGGGATCCTTATGATGAGCTAATCATAATTGATCCACACTTTTCATCGTAAGATGGACCGTTATGATTTGAAAATCATAATTGATGAACACTTTTGATCACAAGGGGAGACCATTATGATGAGAAAACCATAATTGATGCACACATTTGTTCGTAAGGGAGGACCCTTATGATGAGAAAATTATGATTGATGATCACTTTTGATCACAAGGGGGGACCCTAATGATGAGAAAATCTTAATTGATAAACACTTTTAATAATAAGGGGGGCGCTTATGATGAGAAAACCATAATTGATGAACATTTGTCCGTAAGGGGGGACCCTTATGATAAGAAATTCATAATTGATGAACACTTTTGATCACAAGGGGGGACCATTATGATGAGAAAACCATAAATAATGCACACATTTGTTCGTAAGGGGGGACCCTTATGATGAGAAAATCATAATTGATGATGACTTTTGATCACAAGGGGGGATCCTAATGATGAGAAAATCATAATTGATGAACACTTTTGCTAATAAGGGGGGACCCTAATGATGAGAAAATCATAATTGATGAACACTTTTGATAATTAGGGGGAACCCTTATGATAAGAAAATCATAATTGATGAACACTTTTGATAGTAAGGGTGAACCCTTATGCTGAGAAAATCATAATTGATGAACACTTTTGATAATAATGGGGGACCCTTATAATGAGAAAATCATAATTGATGAACACTTTTGATAGTAAGGGGACCCTTATGGTGAGAAAATTATAATTAATGAGCACTTTTGATCGTAAGGGGTAGACCCTTATGATGAGAAAATCATAATTGATGAACACTTTTGATCATAAGGGGCGACCCTTGTGCTGAGAAATACATAATTGTTGAACACTTTTGATCGTAAGGGGGACCCTTATGATGAGCAAATCATAATTGATGAACACTATTGATAGAAAGGGGGAACCCTTATAATGAGAAAATCATAATTGATGAACACTTTTGATAGTAAGGGTGGACCCTTATGCTGAGAAAATCATAATTGATGAACACTTTTGACAATAAGGGGGGACCCTTGTGATGAGAAAATCATAATTGATGAACACTTTTGATAGTAAGGGGGGACCCTAATGATGAGAAAATCATAATTGATGAACACTTTTGATCATAAGGGGGGACCCTTATGATGAGAAAATCATAATTGATGAACACTTTTGATCACAAGGGGGGCGCCATTATGGTGACAAAACCATAATTGATGCACACATTTGTTCATAAGGGGGGACCCATATGATGTGAAAATTATAATTGATGAACACTTCTGTTCATAAGGGGGGGACCCTTATGATGAGAAAATCATAATTGATGAACACTTTTGATCATAAGGGTGATCCCTTATGATGAGAAAATCATAACTGATGATCACTTTTGATAATAAGGGGGACGCTTATGATGAGAAAACCATAATTGATGAACATTTGTTCGTAAGGGGTTACCCTTACGATGAGAAAATCATAATTGATAAACACTTTTGATCATAAGGGGGGACCCTTATCATGAAAAAATCATAATTGATGAACACTTTTGATCATAAGGGTGGACCCTTAAGATGAGAAAATCATAATTGATGAACACTTTTGATAATAAAGGGGACCCTAATGATGAGAAAATCATAATTGATAAACACTTTTGATCATAAGGGGGGACCCTTATGATGAGCATATCATAATTTATGACCACTTTTGATAGTAAGGGGGAACCCTTATGATGAGAAAACCATAAGTGATGAACACTTTTGATCATAAGGGCGACCCTTATGATGGGAAAACAATAATTGATGCACACATTTGTTCGTAATGGGGACCCATATGATGAGAAAATCATAATTGATGATCACTTTTGTTAATAAGGGGGGACGCTAATGATGAGAAAATCATAATTGATGAACACTTTTGATAATAAGGGTGGACCCTTATATTGAGAAAATCATAATTGATGAAAACTTTTGATCATAAGGGGGGGACCCTTATGATGAGAAAATCATAATTGATGAACACTTTTGATCATAAGGGGGGGACCCTTATGGTGAGAAAATCATAATTGATGAACACTTTTGATCATAAGGGTGGACCCTTAAGATGAGTAAATCATAATTGATGAACACTTTTGATAATAAGGGGGACCCTAATGATGAGAAAATCATAATTGATGAACACTTTTGATAATAAGGGTGGACCCTAAGGATGAGACAATCATAATTGATGAACACTATTGACAGAAAGGGGGAACCCTTATAATGAGAAAATCATAATTGATGAACACTTTTGATAGTAAGGGTGGACCCTTATGCTGAGAAAATCATAATTGATGAACACTTTTGACAATAAGGGGGGACCCTTGTGATGAGAAAATCATAATTGATGAACACTTTTGATAGTAAGGGGGGACCCTAATGATGAGAAAATCATAATTGATGAACACTTTTGATCATAAGGGGGGACCCTTATGATGAGAAAATCATAATTGATGAACACTTTTGATCACAAGGGGGGCGCCATTATGGTGACAAAACCATAATTGATGCACACATTTGTTCATAAGGGGGGACCCATATGATGTGAAAATTATAATTGATGAACACTTCTGTTCATAAGGGGGGGACCCTTATGATAAGAAAATCATAATTGATGAACACTTTTGATCATAAGGGTGATCCCTTATGATGAGAAAATCATAACTGATGATCACTTTTGATAATAAGGGGGACGCTTATGATGAGAAAACCATAATTGATGAACATTTGTTCGTAAGGGGTTACCCTTACGATGAGAAAATCATAATTGATGAACACTTTTGATCACAAGGGGGGACCATTATGATGAGAAAACTATAATTAATGCACACATTTGTTCGTAAGGGGGGACCCTTATGATGAGAAAATCATAATTTATAAACACTTTTGATCATAAGGGGGGACCCTTATGATGAGCATATCATAATTGATGACCACTTTTGATAGTAAGGGGGAACCCTTATGATGAGAAAATCATACTTGATGAACACTTTTGATTGTAAAGGTGGACCCTTATGCTGAGAAAATCATAATTGATGAACACTTTTGATAATAAAGGGGGACCCTTAAAATGAGAAAATCATAATTGATGAACACTTTTGAAAGTAAGGGTGGACCCTTATGCTGAGAATAGCATAATTGATGAACACTTTTGATAGTAAGGGGGACCCTTATGGTGAGAAAATTATAATTAATGAACACTTTTGATCGTAAGGGTAGACCCTTATGATGAAAAAATAATAATTGATGAACACTGTTGATCATAAGGGGCGACCCTTATGCTGAGAAATACATAACTGTTGAACACTTTTGATCGTAAGGGGGAGCCTTATGATGAGCAAATCATAATTGATGAACACTTTTGATAGTAAGGGGGAACCCTTATGATGAGCAAATCATAATTGATGAACACTTTTGATAGTAAGGATGGACCCTTATGCTGAGAAAATCATAATTGATGAACACTTTTGACATTAAGGGGGGACCCTTGTGATGAGAAAATCATAATTGATGAACACTTTTGATCACAAGGGGGGGACCATTATGATGAGAAAACCATAATTGATGCACACATTTGTTCATAAGGGGGGACCTATATGATGTGAAAATTATAATTGATGAACACTTTTGATCATAAGGGGGACCCTTATGATGAGAAAATCATAATTGATGAACACTTTTGATCATTAGGGGCGACCCTTATGATGAGAAAATCATAATTGATGAACACTTTTGATCATAAGGGTGGACCCTTAAGATGAGAAAATCATAATTGATGAACACTTTTGATAATAAGGGGGACCCTAATGATGAGAAAATCATAATTGATAAACACTTTTGATCATAAGGGGGGACCCTTATCATGAAAAAATCATAATTGATGAACACTTTTGATCATAAGGGTGGACCCTTAAGATGAGAAAATCATAATTGATGAACACTTTTGATAATAAAGGGGACCCTAATGATGAGAAAATCATAATTGATAAACACTTTTGATCATAAGGGGGGACCCTTATGATGAGCATATCATAATTTATGACCACTTTTGATAGTAAGGGGGAACCCTTATGATGAGAAAACCATAAGTGATGAACACTTTTGATCATAAGGGCGACCCTTATGATGGGAAAACAATAATTGATGCACACATTTGTTCGTAATGGGGACCCATATGATGAGAAAATCATAATTGATGATCACTTTTGTTAATAAGGGGGGACGCTAATGATGAGAAAATCATAATTGATGAACACTTTTGATAATAAGGGTGGACCCTTATGATGAGAAAATCATAATTGATGAAAACTTTTGATCATAAGGGGGGGACCCTTATGATGAGAAAATCATAATTGATGAACACTTTTGATCATAAGGGGGGGACCCTTATGGTGAGAAAATCATAATTGATGAACACTTTTGATCATAAGGGTGGACCCTTAAGATGAGTAAATCATAATTGATGAACACTTTTGATAATAAGGGGGACCCTAATGATGAGAAAATCATAATTGATGAACACTTTTGATAATAAGGGTGGACCCTAAGGATGAGAAAATCATAATTGATGAACACTATTGACAGAAAGGGGGAACCCTTATAATGAGAAAATCATAATTGATGAACACTTTTGATAGTAAGGGTGGACCCTTATGCTGAGAAAATCATAATTGATGAACACTTTTGACAATAAGGGGGGACCCTTGTGATGAGAAAATCATAATTGATGAACACTTTTGATAGTAAGGGGGGACCCTAATGATGAGAAAATCATAATTGATGAACACTTTTGATCATAAGGGGGGACCCTTATGATGAGAAAATCATAATTGATGAACACTTTTGATCACAAGGGGGGCGCCATTATGGTGACAAAACCATAATTGATGCACACATTTGTTCATAAGGGGGGACCCATATGATGTGAAAATTATAATTGATGAACACTTCTGTTCATAAGGGGGGGACCCTTATGATAAGAAAATCATAATTGATGAACACTTTTGATCATAAGGGTGATCCCTTATGATGAGAAAATCATAACTGATGATCACTTTTGATAATAAGGGGGACGCTTATGATGAGAAAACCATAATTGATGAACATTTGTTCGTAAGGGGTTACCCTTACGATGAGAAAATCATAATTGATGAACACTTTTGATCACAAGGGGGGACCATTATGATGAGAAAACTATAATTAATGCACACATTTGTTCGTAAGGGGGGACCCTTATGATGAGAAAATCATAATTTATAAACACTTTTGATCATAAGGGGGGACCCTTATGATGAGCATATCATAATTGATGACCACTTTTGATAGTAAGGGGGAACCCTTATGATGAGAAAATCATACTTGATGAACACTTTTGATTGTAAAGGTGGACCCTTATGCTGAGAAAATCATAATTGATGAACACTTTTGATAATAAAGGGGGACCCTTAAAATGAGAAAATCATAATTGATGAACACTTTTGAAAGTAAGGGTGGACCCTTATGCTGAGAATAGCATAATTGATGAACACTTTTGATAGTAAGGGGGACCCTTATGGTGAGAAAATTATAATTAATGAACACTTTTGATCGTAAGGGTAGACCCTTATGATGAAAAAATAATAATTGATGAACACTGTTGATCATAAGGGGCGACCCTTATGCTGAGAAATACATAACTGTTGAACACTTTTGATCGTAAGGGGGAGCCTTATGATGAGCAAATCATAATTGATGAACACTTTTGATAGTAAGGGGGAACCCTTATGATGAGCAAATCATAATTGATGAACACTTTTGATAGTAAGGATGGACCCTTATGCTGAGAAAATCATAATTGATGAACACTTTTGACATTAAGGGGGGACCCTTGTGATGAGAAAATCATAATTGATGAACACTTTTGATCACAAGGGGGGGACCATTATGATGAGAAAACCATAATTGATGCACACATTTGTTCATAAGGGGGGACCTATATGATGTGAAAATTATAATTGATGAACACTTTTGATCATAAGGGGGACCCTTATGATGAGAAAATCATAATTGATGAACACTTTTGATCATTAGGGGCGACCCTTATGATGAGAAAATCATAATTGATGAACACTTTTGATCATAAGGGTGGACCCTTAAGATGAGAAAATCATAATTGATGAACACTTTTGATAATAAGGGGGACCCTAATGATGAGAAAATCATAATTGATAAACACTTTTGATCATAAGGGGGGACCCTTATCATGAAAAAATCATAATTGATGAACACTTTTGATCATAAGGGTGGACCCTTAAGATGAGAAAATCATAATTGATGAACACTTTTGATAATAAAGGGGACCCTAATGATGAGAAAATCATAATTGATAAACACTTTTGATCATAAGGGGGGACCCTTATGATGAGCATATCATAATTTATGACCACTTTTGATAGTAAGGGGGAACCCTTATGATGAGAAAACCATAAGTGATGAACACTTTTGATCATAAGGGGGACCCTTATGATGGGAAAACAATAATTGATGCACACATTTGTTCGTAATGGGGACCCATATGATGAGAAAATCATAATTGATGATCACTTTTGTTAATAAGGGGGGACGCTAATGATGAGAAAATCATAATTGATGAACACTTTTGATAATAAGGGTGGACCCTTATGATGAGAAAATCATAATTGATGAAAACTTTTGATCATAAGGGGGGGACCCTTATGATGAGAAAATCATAATTGGTGAACACTTTTGATCATAAGGGGGGGACCCTTATGGTGAGAAAATCATAATTGATGAACACTTTTGATCATAAGGGTGGACCCTTAAGATGAGTAAATCATAATTGATGAACACTTTTGATAATAAGGGGGACCCTAATGATGAGAAAATCATAATTGATGAACACTTTTGATAATAAGGGTGGACCCTAAGGATGAGAAAATCATAATTGATACACACTTTTAATAATAAGGGGGGAAAATAATGATGAGAAAATCATAATTGATGAACACTTTTGATCATAAGGGTGCACCCTTATGATGAGAAAATCATAATTGATGATGACTTTTGATAACAAGGGGACGCTTATGATGAGAAAACCATAATTGATGAACATTTGTTCGTAAGGGGGGACCCTTATGATGAGAAAATCATAATTGATGAACACTTTTGATCATTAGGGGCGACCCTTATGATGAGAAATAGATAATTATTGAACACTTTTGATCGTAAGGGGGGATCCTTATGATGAGCAAATCATAATTGATCCACACTTTTCATCGTAAGATGGACCGTTATGATTTGAAAATCATAATTGATGAACACTTTTGATCACAAGGGGGGACCATTATGATGAGAAAACCATAATTAATGCACACATTTGTTCGTAAGGGAGGACCCTTATGATGAGAAAATTATAATTGATGAACACTTTTGATCATAAGGGGGACCCTTATGCTGAGAAATACATAATTGTTGAACACTTTTGATCATAAGGGGGACCCTTATGATGAGAAAACCATAATTGATGAATATTTGTTCGTAAGGGGGGACCCTTATGATGAGAAAATCATAATTGATGAACACTTTTGATCATAAGGGGGACCCTTATGCTGAGAAATACATAATTGTTGAACACTTTTGATCATAAGGGGGACCCTTATGATGAGAAAACCATAATTGATGCACACATTTGTTCGTAAGGGGGGACCCATTTGATGTGAAAATTATAATTGATGAACACTTTTGATCATAAGGGGGACCCTTATCATGAGAAAATCATAATTGATGAACACTTTTGATCATTAGGGGCGACCCCTATGATGAGAAAATCATAATTGATGATCACTTTTGATAATAAGGGGGGACCCTAATGATGAGAAAATCATAATTGATGAACACTTTTGTTAATAAGGGTGGACCCTTATGATGAGAAAATCATAATTGATGAACACTTTTGATAATAAGGGAGGACCATAATGATGAGAAAATCATAATTGATGAACACTTTTGATCATAAGGGGCGACCCTTGTGCTGAGAAATACATAATTGTTGAACACTGTTGATCGTAAGGGGGACGCTTATGATGAGAAAACCATAATTGATGAATATTTGTTCGTAAGGGGGGACCCTTATGATGAGAAAATCATAATTGATGAACACTTTTGATAATAAGGGGGGACCATTATGATGAGAAAACCATAATTGATGCACACATTTGTTCAAAACGGGGGACCCATATGATGTGAAAATTATAATTGATGATTATTTTTAATTATAAGGGGGACCCTTATGATGAGAAAATCATAATTGATGAACACTTTTGATCATTAGGGGCGACCCTTATGATGAGAAAATCATAATTGATCAACACTTTTGATCATAAGTGGGACCCTTATGATGAGAAAACCATAATTGATGCACACATTTGTTTGTAAGGGGGGACCCATTTGATATGAAAATTATAATTGATGAACACTTTTGATCATAAGGGGGACCCTTATCATGAGAAAATCATAATTGATGAACACTTTTGATCATTAGGGGCGACCCTTATGATGAGAAAATCATAATTGATCCACACTTTTCATCGTAAGATGGACCGTTATGATTTGAAAATCATAATTGATGAACACTTTTGATAATAAGGGTGGACCCTTATGATGAGAAAATCATAATTGATGAACACTTTTGATCATAAGGGTGGACCCTTAAGATGAGAAAATCATAATTGATGAACACTTTTGATAATAAGGGGGACCCTTATGATGAGAAAATCATAATTGATGAACACTTTTGATCATTAGGGGCGACCCTTATGATGAGAAAATCATAATTGATCAACACTTTTGATCATTAGGGGCGACCCCTATGATGAGAAAATCATAATTGATGATCACTTTTGATAATAAGGGGGGACCCTAATGATGAGAAAATCATAATTGATGAACACTTTTGTTAATAAGGGTGGACCCTTATGATGAGAAAATCATAATTGATGAACACTTTTGATAATAAGGGAGGACCATAATGATGAGAAAATCATAATTGATGAACACTTTTGATCATAAGGGGCGACCCTTATGCTGAGAAATACATAATTGTTGAACACTGTTGATCGTAAGGGGGACGCTTATGATGAGAAAACCATAATTGATGAATATTTGTTCGTAAGGGGGGACCCTTATGATGAGAAAATCATAATTGATGAACACTTTTGATAATAAGGGGGGACCATTATGATGAGAAAACCATAATTGATGCACACATTTGTTCAAAACGGGGGACCCATATGATGTGAAAATTATAATTGATGATTATTTTTAATTATAAGGGGGACCCTTATGATGAGAAAATCATAATTGATGAACACTTTTGATCATTAGGGGCGACCCTTATGATGAGAAAATCATAATTGATCAACACTTTTGATCATAAGTGGGACCCTTATGATGAGAAAACCATAATTGATGCACACATTTGTTTGTAAGGGGGGACCCATATGATGAGAAAATTATAATTGATGAACACTTTTGATCATAAGGGGGACCCTTATGATGAGAAAATCATAATTGATGAACACTTTTGATCAGTAAGGGGTGGACCCTTATGATGAGAAAATCATAATTGATGAACACTTTTGATAATAAGGGTGGACCCTTATGATGAGAAAATCATAATTGATGAACACTTTTGATCATAAGGGTGCGACCCTTATGATGAGAAAATCATAATTGATGAACACTTTTGATAGTAAGGGTGGACCCTTATGATGAGAAAATCATAATTGATGAACACTTTTGATCATAAGGGGGACCCTTATGATGAGAAAATCATAATTGATGAACACTTTTGATCATAAGGGGGGGACCCTTATGATGAGAAAACCATAATTGATGCACACTTTTGATCATAAGGGGGGACCCTTATGATGAGAAAATCATAATTGATGAACACTTTTGTTCATAAGGGGGGGACCCTTATGATGAGAAAATCATAATTGATGAACACTTTTGATCATAAGGGGGGACCCTTATGATGAGAAAATCATAATTGATGAACACTTTTGTTCATAAGGGGGACCATAATGATGAGAAAATCATAATTGATGAACACTTTTGATAATAAGGAGAGGACCACTAATGATGAGAAAATCATAACTGATGAACACTTTTGATAATAAAGGTGGACCCTTATGTTGAGAAAATCATAATTGATGAACACTTTTGATAATAAGGGTGGACCCTTATGCGGAGAAAACCATAATTGATGAACACTTTTGTTAATAAGGGTGGACCCTTATGATGAGAAAATCATAATTGATGAACACTTTTGATAATAAGGGAGGACCATAATGATGAGAAAATCATAATTGATGAACACATTTGTTCAAAACGGGGGACCCATATGATGTGAAAATTATAATTGATGATTATTTGTAATCATAAGGGCGACCCTTATGATGAGAAAATCATAATTGATGAACACTTTTGATCATTAGGGGCGACCCTTATGATGAGAAAATCATAGTTGATCAACACTTTTGATCATAAGTGGGACCCTTATGCTGAGAAAACCATAATTGATGCACACATTTGTTTGTAAGGGGGGACCCATATGATGTGAAAATTATAATTGATGAACACTTTCGATCACAAGGGGGGACCATTATGATGAGAAAACCATAATTGATGCACACATTTGTTCGTAAGGGGGGACCCTTATGATAAGAAAATCATAATTGATGAACACTTTTGTTCATAAGGGAGGACCATAATGATGAGAAAATCATAATTGATGAACACTTTTGATCATAAGGGTGCACCCTTATGATGAGAAAATCATAATTGATGATCACATTTGATAATAAGGAAGACCCTAATGATGAGAAAATCATAACTGATGAACACTTTTGATAATAAAGGTGGACCCTTATGTTGAGAAAATCATAATTGATGAACACTTTTGATAATAAGGGTGGACCCTTATGCGGAGAAAACCATAATTGATGAACACTTTTGTTAATAAGGGTGGACCCTTATGATGAGAAAATCATAATTGATGAACACTTTTGATAATAAGGGAGGACCATAATGATGAGAAAATCATAATTGATGAACACTTTTGATCGTAAGCGTGCACCCTTATGATGAGAAAATCATAATTGATGAACACTTGAAAGTAAGGGGGCCCATGTGAGAAAACATAATGATGACACTTTTGATCATAAGTGGCGACCCTTATGCTGAGAAAATACATAATTGTTGATCACTTTTGATCATAAGGGGGACGCTTATGATGAGAAAACCATAATTGATGAATACTTTGTGATCATAAGGGGGGACCCTTATGATGAGAAAATCATAATTGATGAACACTTTTGATCACAATGGGGGACCCTTATGATGAGAAAACCATAATTGATGCACACATTTGTTCGTAAGGGGGGCCCCTCATGATGAGAAAATCATAATTGATGAACACTTTTGATCATAAGGGGGGACCCTTATGCTGAGAAAATACATAATTGTTGAACACTTTTGATCATAAGGGGGACCCTTATGATGAGAAAACCATAATTGATGCACACATTTGATAATAAGGGACCCTAATGATGAGAAAATCATAATGATGAACACTTTTGATCATAAGGTGGACCCTTATGTGAGAAAATCATAATTGATGAACACTTTTGATCATTAGGGTGGACCCTTATGCGGAGAAAACCATAATTGATGAACACTTTTGTTAATAATGGGTGGACCCTTATGATGAGAAAATCATAATTGATGAACACTTTTGATCATAAGGGAGGACCCTTATGATGAGAAAATCATAATTGATGAACACATTTGATAATAAGGGGGACCCATATGATGGAAAATTATAATTGATGATTATTTGTAATCATAAGGGGACCCTTATGATGAGCAAATCATAATTGATGAACACTTTTGATCATAGGGGCGACCCTTATGATGAGAAAATCATAATTGATGAACACTTTTGATCATAAGGGGGACCCTTATGCTGAGAAAACCATAATTGATGCACACTTTTGTTCGTAAGGGAGGACCCATATGATGTGAAAATCATAATTGATGAACACTTTTGATCACAAGGGGGGACCCTTATGATGAGAAAACCATAATTGATGCACACATTTGTTCGTAAGGGGGGACCCTTATGATGAGAAAATCATAATTGATGAACACTTTTGATCATAAGGGGGGACCCTTATGATGAGAAAATCATAATTGATGAACACTTTTGATCATAAGGGTGGACCCTTATGATAGAAAATCATAATTGATGACACTTTGTATAAGGAGACCTAATGACATAATGATGAACACTTTTGATAATAAGGTGGACCCTTATGTGAGAAAATCATAATTATAACACTTTTGATAATAAGGGGGACCTATGGAGAAAACCATAATTGATGAACACTTTTGTTATAAGGGTGACCCTTATGATGAGAAAATCATAATTGATGAACACTTTTGATAATAAGGGAGGACCATTATGATGAGAAAATCATAATTGATGAACACTTTTGATCGTAAGGGGGCACCCTTATGATGAGAAAATCATAATTGTTGATCACATTTGATAATAAGGGGGACGCTTATGATGAGAAAACCATAATTGATGAATATTTGTTCGTAAGGGGGGACCCTTATGATGAGAAAATCATAATTGATGAACACTTTTGATCACAATGGGGGACCCTTATGCTGAGAAATACCATAATTGTTGCACACTTTTGTTCGTAAGGGGGCCCCTCATGATGAGAAAATCATAATTGATGAACACTTTTGATCATAAGGGGGGACCCTTATGCTGAGAAATACATAATTGTTGAACACTTTTGATCATAAGGGGGACCCTTATGATGAGAAAACCATAATTGATGCACACATTTGTTCGTAAGGGGGGACCCATTATGATGTGAAAATCATAATTGATGAACACTTTTGATCATAAGGGGGACCCTTATGATGAGAAAATCATAATTGATGAACACTTTTGATCATAGGGTGACCCTTATGATGAGAAAATCATAATTGATGATCACACTTTTGATTATAAGGGGGGACCCTTATGATGAGA
Source organism: Amiota mariae (assembly GCA_035041805.1). Classification (NCBI taxonomy): domain Eukaryota; kingdom Metazoa; phylum Arthropoda; class Insecta; order Diptera; family Drosophilidae; genus Amiota; species Amiota mariae. Next base: position 175,431 of record JAWNKV010000182.1, on the reverse strand, counting down.
AAATCATAATTGATGAACACTTTTGATAGTAAGGGTGGACCCTTATGCTGAGAAAATCATAATTGATGAACACTTTTGATAATAATGGGTGGACCCTTATGCTGAGAAAATCATAATTGATGAACACTTTTGATAAGTAAGGGTGGACCCTTATGCTGAGAAAAACATAATTGATGAACACTTTTGATCATAAGGGGCGACCCTTATGCTGAGAAATCGATAATTGATTGAACACTTTTGATCGTAAGGGGGGATCCTTATGATGTGCAAATCATAATTGATGCACACTTTTCATCGTAAGAGGGACCGTTATGATGTGAAAATCATAATTGATGAACACTTTTGATCACAAGGGGGGACCATTATGATGAGAAAACCATAATTGATGCACACATTTGTTCGTAAGGGAGGACCCTTATGATGAGAAAATCATAATTGATGAACACTTTTGATCATAAGGGGGGACCTTAGTGAGAAATCATAATTGATGACACTTTTAGTAAGGGACCTTATGATGAAAACATAATTGATGAACACTTTTGATCACAAGGGGGACCATTATGATGAGAAAACCATAATTGATGCACACATTTGTTCGTAAGGGGGGACCCTTATGATGAGAAAAATAATTGATGACACTTTGTCTAAGGGGGACCCTTATGATGAGCATTATAATTGATGAACACTTTTGATCAGTAAGGGGGAACCCTTATGATGAGAAAATCATAATTGATGAACACTTTTGAAAGTAAGGGTGGACCCTTATGCTGAGAAAACCATAAGTGATGAGCACTTTTGATCATAAGGGGCGACCCTTATGCTGAGAAAATACATAATTGTTGAACACTTTTGATCGTAAGGGGGGGACCCTTATGATGAAAAAATCATAATTGATAAACACTTTTGATCATAAGGGGGGACCCTTATGAAGAGAAAATCATAATTGATGAACACTTTTGATCATAAGGGTGGGACCCTTATGATGAGAAAACCATAATTGATGCACACATTTGTTCGTAAGGGGGTACCATAATGATGAGAAAATCATAATTGATGAACACTTTTGATCATAAGGGGCACCCTTATGATGAGAAAATCATAATTGATGAACACTTTTGAAAGTAAGGGTGGACCCTTATGCTGAGAAAATCATAATTGATGAGCACTTTTGATCATAAGGGGGGACCCTTATGCTGAGAAATACATAATTGATGAACACTTTTGATCATAAGGGGGGACCCTTATGATGAGAAAATCATAATTGATGAACACTTTTGATCATAAGGGGGGACCCTTATGATGAGAAAATCATAATTGATGAACACTTTTGATCATAAGGGGGGACCCTTATGATGAGAAAATCATAATTGATGAACACTTTTGATCATAAGGGGGGACCCTTATGATGAGCATATCATAATTGATGACCACTCTTGATAGTAAGGGGGAACCCTTATGATGAGAAAATCATAATTGATGAACACTTTTGATCGTAAGGGGGGACCCTTATGCTGAGAAAATCATAATTGATGAACACTTTTGTTCATAAGGGGGACCATTATGATGAGAAAATCATAATTGATGAACACTTTTGATCATAAGGGGGCACCCTTATGATGAGAAAATCATAATTGATGATCACTTTTGATCATAAGGGGGGACCCTTATGATGAGAAAATCATAATTGATGAACACTTTTGATAATAAGGGGGGACCCTTATGATGAGAAAATCATAATTGATGAACACTTTTGATAGTAAGGGGGGACCCTTATGCTGAGAAAATCATAATTGATGAACACTTTTGATCATAAGGGTGGACCCTTATGATGAGAAAATCATAATTGATGAACACTTTTGATAATAAGGGGGACCCTTATGATGAGAAAATCATAATTGATGAACACTTTTGAAAGTAAGGGTGGACCCTTATGCTGAGAAAAACATAATTGATGAACACTTTTGATCATAAGGGGCGACCCTTATGCTGAGAAATAGATAATTATTGAACACTTTTGATCGTAAGGGGGGATCCTTATGATGAGCAAATCATAATTGATCCACACTTTTCATCGTAAGATGGACCGTTATGATTTGAAAATCATAATTGATGAACACTTTTGATCACAAGGGGGGACCGTTATGATGAGAAAATCATAATTGATGCACACATTTGTTCGTAAGGGAGGACCCTTATGATGAGAAAATTATAATTGATGAACACTTTTGATCATAAGGGGGACCCTTATGATGAGAAAATCATAATTGATGAACACTTTTGATCATAAGGGTGGACCCTTAAGATGAGAAAGTCATAATTGATGAACACTTTTGATAATAAGGGGGACCCTAATGATGAGAAAATCATAATTGATGAACACTTTTGATAATAAAGGTGGACCCTTATGTTGAGAAAACCATAATTGATGCACACATTTGTTCAAAACGGGGGACCCATATGATGTGAAAATTATAATTGATGATTATTTGTAATCATAAGGGCGACCCTTATGATGAGAAAATCATAATTGATGAACACTTTTGATCATTAGGGGCGACCCTTATGATGAGAAAATCATAGTTGATCAACACTTTTGATCATAAGTGGGACCCTTATGATGAGAAAACCATAATTGATGCACACATTTTTTTGTAAGGGGGGACCCATATGATGTGAAAATTATAATTGATGAACACTTTTGATCACAAGGGGGGACCATTATGATGAGAAAACCATAATTGATGCACACATTTGTTCGTAAGGGGGCCCCACATGATGAGAAAATCATAATTGATGAACACTTTTGATCATAAGGGGGACCCTTATGCTGAGAAATACATAATTGTTGAACACTTTTGATCATAAGGGGGACCCTTATGATGAGAAAACCATAATTGATGCACACATTTGTTCGTAAGGGGGAACCCATTTGATGTGAAAATTATAATTGATGAACACTTTTGATCATAAGGGGGACCCTTATGATGAGAAAATCATAATTGATGAACACTTTTGATCATTAGGGGGACCCTTATGATGAGAAAATCATAATTGATGAACACTTTTGATTATAATGGGGGACCCTTATGATGAGAAAATCATAATTGATGAACACTTTTGAAAGTAAGGGTGGACCCTTATGCTGAGAAAAACATAATTGATGAACACTTTTGATCATAAGGGGCGACACTTATGCTGAGAAATAGATAATTATTGAACACTTTTGATCATAAGGGGGACCCTTATGCTGAGAAAACCATAATTGATGAACACGTTTGATAGTAAGGGTGGACCCTTATGATGAGAAAATCATAATTGATGAACACTTTTGATCATAAGGGGGGACCCTTATGATGAGAAAATCATAATTGATGAACACTTTTGATCATAAGGGTGGACCCTTAAGATGAGAAAATCATAATTGATGAACACTTTTGATAATAAGGGGGACCCTAATGATGAGAAAATCATAATTGATGAACACTTTTGATAATAAAGGTGGACCCTTATGTTGAGAAAACCATAATTGATGCACACATTTGTTCAAAACGGGGGACCCATATGATGTGAAAATTATAATTGATGATTACTTTGTAATCATAAGGGCGACCCTTATGATGAGAAAATCATAATTGATGAACACTTTTGATCATAAGGGGGACCCTTATGCTGAGAAAAACATAATTGATGAACACTTTTGATCATAAGCGGCGACCCTTATGCTGAGAAATAGATAATTATTGAACACTTTTGATCATAAGGGGGACCCTTATGCTGAGAAAACCATAATTGATGAACACTTTTGATAGTAAGGGTGGACCCTTATGATGAGAAAATCATAATTGATGAACACTTTTGATCATAAGGGGGGGACCCTTATGATGAGAAAATCATAATTGATGAACACTTTTGATCATAAGGGGGACCCTTATGATGAGAAAATCATAATTGATGAACACTTTTGATTATAAGGGGGGACCCTTATGATGAGAAAATAATAATTGATGAACACTTTTGATCAGTAAGGGTGGACCCTTATGATGAGAAAATCATAATTGATGAACACTTTTGATCATAAGGGGCGACCCTTATGCTGAGAAATACATAATTATTGAACACTTTTGATCGTAAGGGGGGATCCTTATGATGAGACAAATCATAATTGATAAACACTTTTCATCATAAGGGTGGACCCTTATGATCAAAAGTGTTCATCAATTATGATTTTCTCATTTTAAGGGTCCCCCTTTATTATCAAAAGTGTTCATCAATTATGATTTTCTCAGCATAAGGGTCCACCTTTACAATCAAAAGTGTTCATCAAGTATGATTTTCTCATCATAAGGGTTCCCCCTTACTATCAAAAGTGGTCATCAATTATGATATGCTCATCATAAGGGTCCCCCCTTATGATCAAAAGTGTTTATAAATTATGATTTTCTCATCATAAGGGTCCCCCCTTACGAACAAATGTGTGCATTAATTATAGTTTTCTCATCATAATGGTCCCCCCTTGTGATCAAAAGTGTTCATCAATTATGATTTTCTCATCGTAAGGGTAACCCCTTACGAACAAATGTTCATCAATTATGGTTTTCTCATCATAAGCGTCCCCCTTATTATCAAAAGTGATCATCAGTTATGATTTTCTCATCATAAGGGATCACCCTTATGATCAAAAGTGTTCATCAATTATGATTTTCTTATCATAAGGGTCCCCCCCTTATGAACAGAAGTGTTCATCAATTATAATTTTCACATCATATGGGTCCCCCCTTATGAACAAATGTGTGCATCAATTATGGTTTTGTCACCATAATGGCGCCCCCCTTGTGATCAAAAGTGTTCATCAATTATGATTTTCTCATCATAAGGGTCCCCCCTTATGATCAAAAGTGTTCATCAATTATGATTTTCTCATCATTAGGGTCCCCCCTTACTATCAAAAGTGTTCATCAATTATGATTTTCTCATCACAAGGGTCCCCCCTTATTGTCAAAAGTGTTCATCAATTATGATTTTCTCAGCATAAGGGTCCACCCTTACTATCAAAAGTGTTCATCAATTATGATTTTCTCATTATAAGGGTTCCCCCTTTCTGTCAATAGTGTTCATCAATTATGATTGTCTCATCCTTAGGGTCCACCCTTATTATCAAAAGTGTTCATCAATTATGATTTTCTCATCATTAGGGTCCCCCTTATTATCAAAAGTGTTCATCAATTATGATTTACTCATCTTAAGGGTCCACCCTTATGATCAAAAGTGTTCATCAATTATGATTTTCTCACCATAAGGGTCCCCCCCTTATGATCAAAAGTGTTCATCAATTATGATTTTCTCATCATAAGGGTCCCCCCTTATGATCAAAAGTTTTCATCAATTATGATTTTCTCAATATAAGGGTCCACCCTTATTATCAAAAGTGTTCATCAATTATGATTTTCTCATCATTAGCGTCCCCCCTTATTAACAAAAGTGATCATCAATTATGATTTTCTCATCATATGGGTCCCCATTACGAACAAATGTGTGCATCAATTATTGTTTTCCCATCATAAGGGTCGCCCTTATGATCAAAAGTGTTCATCACTTATGGTTTTCTCATCATAAGGGTTCCCCCTTACTATCAAAAGTGGTCATAAATTATGATATGCTCATCATAAGGGTCCCCCCTTATGATCAAAAGTGTTTATCAATTATGATTTTCTCATCATTAGGGTCCCCTTTATTATCAAAAGTGTTCATCAATTATGATTTTCTCATCTTAAGGGTCCACCCTTATGATCAAAAGTGTTCATCAATTATGATTTTTTCATGATAAGGGTCCCCCCTTATGATCAAAAGTGTTTATCAATTATGATTTTCTCATCGTAAGGGTAACCCCTTACGAACAAATGTTCATCAATTATGGTTTTCTCATCATAAGCGTCCCCCTTATTATCAAAAGTGATCATCAGTTATGATTTTCTCATCATAAGGGATCACCCTTATGATCAAAAGTGTTCATCAATTATGATTTTCTTATCATAAGGGTCCCCCCCTTATGAACAGAAGTGTTCATCAATTATAATTTTCACATCATATGGGTCCCCCCTTATGAACAAATGTGTGCATCAATTATGGTTTTGTCACCATAATGGCGCCCCCCTTGTGATCAAAAGTGTTCATCAATTATGATTTTCTCATCATAAGGGTCCCCCCTTATGATCAAAAGTGTTCATCAATTATGATTTTCTCATCATTAGGGTCCCCCCTTACTATCAAAAGTGTTCATCAATTATGATTTTCTCATCACAAGGGTCCCCCCTTATTGTCAAAAGTGTTCATCAATTATGATTTTCTCAGCATAAGGGTCCACCCTTACTATCAAAAGTGTTCATCAATTATGATTTTCTCATTATAAGGGTTCCCCCTTTCTATCAATAGTGTTCATCAATTATGATTTGCTCATCATAAGGGTCCCCCTTACGATCAAAAGTGTTCAACAATTATGTATTTCTCAGCACAAGGGTCGCCCCTTATGATCAAAAGTGTTCATCAATTATTATTTTTTCATCATAAGGGTCTACCCTTACGATCAAAAGTGCTCATTAATTATAATTTTCTCACCATAAGGGTCCCCCTTACTATCAAAAGTGTTCATCAATTATGATTTTCTCATTATAAGGGTCCCCCATTATTATCAAAAGTGTTCATCAATTATGATTTTCTCAGCATAAGGGTTCACCCTTACTATCAAAAGTGTTCATCAATTATGATTTTCTTATCATAAGGGTTCCCCCTAATTATCAAAAGTGTTCATCAATTATGATTTTCTCATCATTAGGGTCCCCCCTTATTAGCAAAAGTGTTCATCAATTATGATTTTCTCATCATTAGGATCCCCCCTTGTGATCAAAAGTCATCATCAATTATGATTTTCTCATCATAAGGGTCCCCCCTTACGAACAAATGTGTGCATTATTTATGGTTTTCTCATCATAATGGTCCCCCCTTGTGATCAAAAGTGTTCATCAATTATGAATTTCTTATCATAAGGGTCCCCCCTTACGGACAAATGTTCATCAATTATGGTTTTCTCATCATAAGCGCCCCCCTTATTATTAAAAGTGTTTATCAATTAAGATTTTCTCATCATTAGGGTCCCCCCTTGTGATCAAAAGTGATCATCAATCATAATTTTCTCATCATAAGGGTCCTCCCTTACGAACAAATGTGTGCATCAATTATGGTTTTCTCATCATAATGGTCTCCCCTTGTGATCAAAAGTGTTCATCAATTATGATTTTCAAATCATAACGGTCCATCTTACGATGAAAAGTGTGGATCAATTATGATTAGCTCATCATAAGGATCCCCCCTTACGATCAAAAGTGTTCAATAGTTATCTATTTCTCAGCATAAGGGTCGCCCCTTATGATCAAAAGTGTTCATCAATTATGTTTTTCTCAGCATAAGGGTCCACCCTTACTTTCAAAAGTGTTCATCAATTATGATTTTCTCATCATAATGGTCCCCCATTGTGATCAAAAGTGTTCATCAATTATGATTTTCTCATCATAAGGGTCCCCCTTATTATCAAATGTGATCAACAATTATGATTTTCTCATCATAAGGGTGCACGCTTATGATCAAAAGTGTTCATCAATTATGATTTTCTCATCTTAAGGGTCCACCCTTATGATCAAAAGTTTTCATCAATTATGATTTTCTCATGATAAGGGTCCCCCTTATGATCAAAAGTGTTCATCAATTATAATTTTCACATCATATGGGTCCCCCCTTACAAACAAATGTGTGCATTAATTATGGTTTTCTCATCATAATGGTCCCCCCTTGTGATCAAAAGTTTTCATCAATTATGATTTTCTCATCATAAGGGTCCCCCTTACGAACAAATGTTCATCAATTATGGTTTTCTCAGCATAAGCGTCCCCCTTATTATTAAAAGTGATCATCAATTATGATTTTCTCATCATAAGGGTGCACCCTTATGATCAAAAGTGTTCATCAATTATGATTTTCTCATCATTATGGTCCCCCCTTATTATTAAAAGTGTTTATCAATTATGATTTTCTCATCATAAGGGTCCACCCTTATTATCAAAAGTGTTCATCAATTATGATTTTCTCATCATTAGGGTCCCCCTTATTATCAAAAGTGTTCAACAGTTATGTATTTCTCAGCATAAGGGTCGCCCCTTATGATCAACAGTGTTCATCAATTATTATTTTTTCATCATAAGGGTCTACCCTTACGATCAAAAGTGTTCATTAATTATAATTTTCTCACCATAAGGGTCCCCCTTACTATCAAAAGTGTTCATCAATTATGCTATTCTCAGCATAAGGGTTCCCCCTTACTATCAAAAGTGGTCATCAATTATGATATGCTCATCATAAGGGTCCCCCCTTATGATCAAAAGTGTTTATCAATTATGATTTTCTCATCATAAGGGTCCCCCCTTGTGATCAAAAGTGTTCATCAATTATGATTTTCTCATCGTAAGGGTCCCCCCTTACGAACAAATGTTCATCAATTATGGTTTTCTCATCATAAGCGTCCCCCTTATTATCAAAAGTGATCATCAGTTATGATTTTCTCATCATAAGGGTCCCCCCCTTATGATCAAAAGTTTTCATCAATTATGATTTTCTCATCATAAGGGTCCACCCTTATTATCAAAAGTGTTCATCAATTATGATTTTCTCATCATTAGGGTCCCCCCTTATTATCAACAGTGATCATCAATTATGATTTTCTCATCATATGGGTTGCCCCTAATGATCAAAAGTGTTCATCAATTATGATTTTCTCATCATAAGGGTCCCCCTTATGAACAAATATGTGCATCAATTATGGTTTTCTCATCATAATGGTCCCCCCTTATTATTAAAAGTGTTCATCAATTATGATTTTCTCATCATAAGGGTTCCCCCTTACTATCAAAAGTGGTCATAAATTATGATATGCTCATCATAAGGGTCCACCCTTATTATCAAAAGTGTTCATCAATTATGATTTTCTCATCATTAGGGTCCCCCTTAGAATCAAAAGTGTTCATCAATTATGATTTACTCATCTTAAGGGTCCACCCTTATGATCAAAAGTGTTCATCAATTTTGATTTTCGTACCATAAGGGTCCCCCCCTTATGATCAAAAGTGTTCATCAATTATGATTTTTTCATCATAATGGTCCCCCCCTTATGATCAAAAGTTTTCATCAATTATGATTTTCTCATCATAAGGGTCCACCCTTATTATCAAAAGTGTTCATCAATTATGATTTTCTCATCATTAGCGTCCACCCTTATTAACAAAAGTGATCATCAATTATGATTTTCTCATCATATGGGTTGACCCTAATGATCAAAAGTGTTCATCAATTATGATTTTCTCATCTTAAGGGTCCCCCTTATGATCAAAAGTGTTCATCACTTATGGTTTTCTCATCATAAGGGTCCCCCTTACTATCAAAAGTGTTCATCAATTATGATTTTCTCATCATAAGGGTTCCCCCTTACTATCAAAAGTGGTCATAAATTATGATATGCTCATCATAAGGGTCTCCCCTTATGATCAAAAGTGTTTATCAATTATGATTTTCTCATCATTAGGGTCCCCCTTATTATCAAAAGTGTTCATCAATTATGATTTTCTCATCTTAAGGGTCCACCCTTATGATCAAAAGTGTTCATCAATTATGATTTTCTCATGATAAGGGTCCCCCTTATGATCAAAAGTTTTCATCAATTATGATTTTCTCATCATTAGGGTCCCCCTTATTATCAAAAGTGATCATCAATTATGATTTTCTCATCATATGGGTTCCTCCTTACTACCAAAAGTGGTCATCAATTATGATATGCTCATCATAAGGGTCCCCCCTTACTACCAAAAGTGTTCATCAATTATGATTTTCTCATCATAAGGGTTCCCCCTTACTACCAAAAGTGTTCATCAATTATGATTTTCTCATCATAAGGGTCGCCTCTAATGATCAAAAGTGTTCATCAATTATGATTTTCTCATGATAAGGGTCCCCCTTATGATCAAAAGTGTTCATCAATTATAATTTTCACATCATATGGGTCCCCCCATACGACCAAATGTGTGCATTAATTATGGTTTTCTCATCATAATGGTCCCCCCTTGTGATCAAAAGAGTTCATCAATTATGATTTTCTCATCATAAGGGTCCCCCCTTACGAACAAATGTTCATCAATTATGGTTTTCTCATCATAAGCGTCCCCCTTATTATCAAAAGTGATCATCAATTATGATTTTCTCATCATAAGGGTGCACCCTTATGATCAAAAGTGTTCATCAATTATGATTTTCTCATCATTATGGTCCCCCCTTATTATTAAAAGTGTTTATCAATTATGATTTTCTCATCATAAGGGTCCACCCTTATTATCAAAAGTGTTCATCAATTATGATTTTCTCATCATTAGGGTCCCCCTTATTATCAAAAGTGTTCATCAATTATGATTTTCTCATCTTAAGGGTCCACCCTTATGATCAAAAGTGTTCATCAATTATGATTTTCTCATCATAAGGGTCCCCCCCTTATGATCAAAAGTTTTCATCAATTATGATTTTCTCATCATAAGGGTCCACCCTTATTATCAAAAGTGTTCATCAATTATGATTTTCTCATCATTAGGGTCCCCCCTTATTATCAACAGTGATCATCAATTATGATTTCTCATCATATGGGTTGCCCCTAATGATCAAAAGTGTTCATCAATTATGATTTTCTCATCATTAGGGTCCCCCTTATTATCAAAAGTGTTCATCAATTATGATTTTCTCATCTTAAGGGTCCACCCTTATGATCAAAAGTGTTCATCAATTATGATTTTCTCATCATAAGGGTCCCCCCTTATGATCAAAAGTGTTCATCAATTATGATTTTCTCATCATAAGGGTCCCCCCCCTTATGATCAAAAGTTTTCATCAATTATGATTTTCTCATCATAAGGGTCCACCCTTATTATCAAAAGTGTTCATCAATTATGATTTTCTCATCATTAGGGTCCCCCCTTATTATCAACAGTGATCATCAATTATGATTTTCTCATCATATGGGTTGCCCCTAATGATCAAAAGTGTTCATCAATTATGATTTTCTCATCATAAGGGTCCCCCCCTTATGATCAAAAGTTTTCATCAATTATGATTTTCTCATCATAAGGGTCCACCCTTATTATCAAAAGTGTTCATCAATTATGATTTTCTCATCATTAGGGTCCCCCCTTACTATCAACAGTGATCATCAATTATGATTTTCTCATCATATGGGTTGCCCCTAATGATCAAAAGTGTTCATCAATTATGATTTTCTCATCATAAGGGTTCCCCTTATGATCAAAAGTGTTCATCAATTATGATTTTCTCATCATTAGGGTCCCCCTTATTATCAAAAGTGATCATCAATTATGATTTTCTCATCATAAGGGTTCCCCCTTACTACCAAAACTGGTCATCAATTATGATTTTCTCATCATAAGGGTTCCCCCTTACTACCAAAAGTGTTCATCAATTATGATTTTCTCATCATAAGGGTCGCCTCTAATGATCAAAAGTGTTCATCAATTATGATTTTCTCATGATAAGGGTCCCCCTTATGATCAAAAGTGTTCATCAATTATAATTTTCACATCATATGGGTCCCCCCTTACGACCAAATGTGTACATTAATTATGGTTTTCTCATCATAATGGTCCCCCCTTGTGATCAAAAGTTTTCATCAATTATGATTTTCTCATCATAAGGGTCCCCCTTACGAACAAATGTTCATCAATTATGGTTTTCTCAGCATAAGCGTCCCCCTTATTATTAAAAGTGATCATCAATTATGATTTTCTCATCATAAGGGTGCACTCTTATGATCAAAAGTGTTCATCAATTATGATTTTCTCATCATTAGGGTCCCCCCTTATTATCAACAGTGATCATCAATTATGATTTTCTCATCATATGGGTTGCCCCTAATGATCAAAAGTGTTCATCAATTATGATTTTCTCAGCATAAGGGTTCCCCCTTACTATCTAAAGTGGTCATCAATTATGATATGCTCATCATAAGGGTCCCCCCTTATGATCAAAAGTGTTTATCAATTATGATTTTCTCTTCATAAGGGTCCCCCCTTACGAACAAATGTGTGCATTAATTATGGTTTTCTCATCATAATGGTCCCCCCTTGTGATCAAAAGTGTTCATCAATTATGATTTTCTCATCGTAAGGGTCCCCCCTTACGAACAAATGTTCATCAATTATGGTTTTCTCATCATAAGCGTCCCCCTTATTATCAAAAGTGATCATCAGTTATGATTTTCTCATCATAAGGGATCACCCTTATGATCAAAAGTGTTCATCAATTATGATTTTCTCATCATAAGGGTCCCCCCCCTTATGATCAAAAGTGTTCATCAATTATAATTTTCACATCATATGGGTCGCCCCTTATGAACAAATGTGTGCATCAATTATGGTTTTGTCATCATAATGGTCCCCCCTTGTGATCAAAAGTGATCATCAATTATGATTTTCTCATCATAAGGGTGCACCCTTATGATCAAAAGTGTTCATCAATTATGATTTTCTCATCATTATGGTCCCCCCTTATTATTAAAAGTGTTTATCAATTATGATTTTCTCATCATAAGGGTCCACCCTTATTATCAAAAGTGTTCATCAATTATGATTTTCTCATCATTAGGGTCCCCCTTATTATCAAAAGTGTTCAACAGTTATGTATTTCTCAGCATAAGGGTCGCCCCTTATGATCAAAAGTGTTCATCAATTATGATTTTCTCATCATAAGGGTCCCCCCCCTTATGATCAAAAGTGTTCATCAATTATAATTTTCACATCATATGGGTCCCCCCTTATGAACAAATGTGTGCATCAATTATGGTTTTGTCATCATAATGGTCCCCCCTTGTGATCAAAAGTGATCATCAATTATGATTTTCTCATCATAAGGGTGCACCCTTATGATCAAAAGTGTTCATCAATTATGATTTTCTCATCATTATGGTCCCCCCTTATTATTAAAAGTGTTTATCAATTATGATTTTCTCATCATAAGGGTCCACCCTTATTATCAAAAGTGTTCATCAATTATGATTTTCTCATCATTAGGGTCCCCCTTATTATCAAAAGTGTTCAACAGTTATGTATTTCTCAGCATAAGCGTCCCCCTTATTATTAAAAGTGATCATCAATTTTGATTTTCTCATCATAAGGGTCCACCCTTATTATCAAAAGTGTTCATCAATTATGATTTTCTCATCATTAGGGTCCCCCCTTATTATTAAAAGTGTTTATCAATTATGATTTTCTCATCATAAGGGTCCACCCTTATTATCAAAAGTGTTCATCAATTATGATTTTCTCATCATTAGGGTCCCCCTTATTATCAAAAGTGTTCAACAGTTATGTATTTCTCAGCATAAGGGTCGCCCCTTATGATCAAAAGTGTTCATCAATTATTATTTTTTCATCATAAGGGTCTACCCTTACGATCAAAAGTGTTCATTAATTATAATTTTCTCACCATGAGGGTCCCCCTTACTATCAAAAGTGTTCATCAATTATGCTATTCTCAGCATAAGGGTTCCCCCTTACTATCAAAAGTGGTCATCAATTATGATATGCTCATCATAAGGGTCCCCCCTTATGATCAAAAGTGTTTATCAATTATGATTTTCTCTTCATAAGGGTCCCCCCTTACGAACAAATGTGTGCATTAATTATGGTTTTCTCATCATAATGGTCCCCCCTTGTGATCAAAAGTGTTCATCAATTATGATTTTCTCATCATAAGGGTCGCCTCTAATGATCAAAAGTGTTCATCAATTATGATTTTCTCATGATAAGGGTCCCCCTTATGATCAAAAGTGTTCATCAATTATAATTTTCACATCATACTGGTCCCCCCTTACGACCAAATGTGTACATTAATTATGGTTTTCTCATCATAATGGTCCCCCCTTGTGATCAAAAGTTTTCATCAATTATGATTTTCTCATCATAAGGGTCCCCCTTACGAACAAATGTTCATCAATTATGGTTTTCTCAGCATAAGCGTCCCCCTTATTATTAAAAGTGATCATCAATTATGATTTTCTCATCATAAGGGTGCACTCTTATGATCAAAAGTGTTCATCAATTATGATTTTCTCATCATTAGGGTCCCCCTTATTATCAACAGTGATCATCAATTATGATTTTCTCATCATATGGGTTGCCCCTAATGATCAAAAGTGTTCATCAATTATGATTTTCTCAGCATAAGGGTTCCCCCTTACTATCTAAAGTGGTCATCAATTATGATATGCTCATCATAAGGGTCCCCCCTTATGATCAAAAGTGTTTATCAATTATGATTTTCTCTTCATAAGGGTCCCCCCTTACGAACAAATGTGTGCATTAATTATGGTTTTCTCATCATAGTGGTCCCCCCTTGTGATCAAAAGTGTTCATCAATTATGATTTTCTCATCGTAAGGGTCCCCCCTTACGAACAAATGTTCATCAATTATGGTTTTCTCATCATAAGCGTCCCCCTTATTATCAAAAGTGATCATCAGTTATGATTTTCTCATCATAAGGGATCACCCTTATGATCAAAAGTGTTCATCAATTATGATTTTCTCATCATAAGGGTCCCCCCCCTTATGATCAAAAGTGTTCATCAATTATAATTTTCACATCATATGGGTCGCCCCTTATGAACAAATGTGTGCATCAATTATGGTTTTGTCATCATAATGGTCCCCCCTTGTGATCAAAAGTGATCATCAATTATGATTTTCTCATCATAAGGGTGCACCCTTATGATCAAAAGTGTTCATCAATTATGATTTTCTCATCATTATGGTCCCCCCTTATTATTAAAAGTGTTTATCAATTATGATTTTCTCATCATAAGGGTCCACCCTTATTATCAAAAGTGTTCATCAATTATGATTTTCTCATCATTAGGGTCCCCCTTATTATCAAAAGTGTTCAACAGTTATGTATTTCTCAGCATAAGCGTCCCCCTTATTATTAAAAGTGATCATCAATTTTGATTTTCTCATCATAAGGGTCCACCCTTATTATCAAAAGTGTTCATCAATTATGATTTTCCCATCATTAGGGTCCCCCCTTATTATTAAAAGTGTTTATCAATTATGATTTTCTCATCATAAGGGTCCACCCTTATTATCAAAAGTGTTCATCAATTTTGATTTTCTCATCATAAGGGTCCACCCTTACTATCAAAAGTGTTCATCAATTATGCTATTCTCAGCATAAGGGTTCCCCCTTACTATCAAAAGTGGTCATCAATTATGATATGCTCATCATAAGGGTCCCCCCTTATGATCAAAAGTGTTTATCAATTATGATTTTCTCTTCATAAGGGTCCCCCCTTACGAACAAATGTGTGCATTAATTATGGTTTTCTCATCATAATGGTCCCCCCTTGTGATCAAAAGTGTTCATCAATTATGATTTTCTCATCGTAAGGGTCCCCCCTTACGAACAAATGTTCATCAATTATGGTTTTCTCATCATAAGCGTCCCCCTTATTATCAAAAGTGATCATCAGTTATGATTTTCTCATCATAGGGGATCACCCTTATGATCAAAAGTGTTCATCAATTATGATTTTCTCATCATAAGGGTCCCCCCCCCTTATGATCAAAAGTGTTCATCAATTATAATTTTCACATCATATGGGTCCCCCCTTATGAACAAATGTGTGCATCAATTATGGTTTTGTCATCATAATGGTCCCCCCTTGTGATCAAAAGTGATCATCAATTATGATTTTCTCATCATAAGGGTGCACCCTTATGATCAAAAGTGTTCTTCAATTATGATTTTCCCATCATTATGGTCCCCCCTTATTATTAAAAGTGTTTATCAATTATGATTTTCTCATCATAAGGGTCCACCCTTATTATCAAAAGTGTTCATCAATTATGATTTTCTCATCATTAGGGTCCCCCTTATTATCAAAAGTGTTCAACAGTTATGTATTTCTCAGCATAAGGGTCGCCCCTTATGATCAAAAGTGTTCATCAATTATGATTTTCTCATCATAAGGGTCCCCCCCCTTATGATCAAAAGTGTTCATCAATTATAATTTTCACATCATATGGGTCCCCCCTTATGAACAAATGTGTGCATCAATTATGGTTTTGTCATCATAATGGTCCCCCCTTGTGATCAAAAGTGATCATCAATTATGATTTTCTCATCATAAGGGTGCACCCTTATGATCAAAAGTGTTCATCAATTATGATTTTCTCATCATTATGGTCCCCCCTTATTATTAAAAGTGTTTATCAATTATGATTTTCTCATCATAAGGGTCCACCCTTATTATCAAAAGTGTTCATCAATTATGATTTTCTCATCATTAGGGTCCCCCTTATTATCAAAAGTGTTCAACAGTTATGTATTTCTCAGCATAAGCGTCCCCCTTATTATTAAAAGTGATCATCAATTTTGATTTTCTCATCATAAGGGTCCACCCTTATTATCAAAAGTGTTCATCAATTATGATTTTCTCATCATTAGGGTCCCCCCTTATTATTAAAAGTGTTTATCAATTATGATTTTCTCATCATAAGGGTCCACCCTTATTATCAAAAGTGTTCATCAATTATGATTTTCTCATCATTAGGGTCCCCCTTATTATCAAAAGTGTTCAACAGTTATGTATTTCTCAGCATAAGGGTCGCCCCTTATGATCAAAAGTGTTCATCAATTATTATTTTTTCATCATAAGGGTCTACCCTTACGATCAAAAGTGTTCATTAATTATAATTTTCTCACCATGAGGGTCCCCCTTACTATCAAAAGTGTTCATCAATTATGCTATTCTCAGCATAAGGGTTCCCCCTTACTATCAAAAGTGGTCATCAATTATGATATGCTCATCATAAGGGTCCCCCCTTATGATCAAAAGTGTTTATCAATTATGATTTTCTCTTCATAAGGGTCCCCCCTTACGAACAAATGTGTGCATTAATTATGGTTTTCTCATCATAATGGTCCCCCCTTGTGATCAAAAGTGTTCATCAATTATGATTTTCTCATCATAAGGGTCGCCTCTAATGATCAAAAGTGTTCATCAATTATGATTTTCTCATGATAAGGGTCCCCCTTATGATCAAAAGTGTTCATCAATTATAATTTTCACATCATACTGGTCCCCCCTTACGACCAAATGTGTACATTAATTATGGTTTTCTCATCATAATGGTCCCCCCTTGTGATCAAAAGTTTTCATCAATTATGATTTTCTCATCATAAGGGTCCCCCTTACGAACAAATGTTCATCAATTATGGTTTTCTCAGCATAAGCGTCCCCCTTATTATTAAAAGTGATCATCAATTATGATTTTCTCATCATAAGGGTGCACTCTTATGATCAAAAGTGTTCATCAATTATGATTTTCTCATCATTAGGGTCCCCCTTATTATCAACAGTGATCATCAATTATGATTTTCTCATCATATGGGTTGCCCCTAATGATCAAAAGTGTTCATCAATTATGATTTTCTCAGCATAAGGGTTCCCCCTTACTATCTAAAGTGGTCATCAATTATGATATGCTCATCATAAGGGTCCCCCCTTATGATCAAAAGTGTTTATCAATTATGATTTTCTCTTCATAAGGGTCCCCCCTTACGAACAAATGTGTGCATTAATTATGGTTTTCTCATCATAATGGTCCCCCCTTGTGATCAAAAGTGTTCATCAATTATGATTTTCTCATCGTAAGGGTCCCCCCTTACGAACAAATGTTCATCAATTATGGTTTTCTCATCATAAGCGTCCCCCTTATTATCAAAAGTGATCATCAGTTATGATTTTCTCATCATAAGGGATCACCCTTATGATCAAAAGTGTTCATCAATTATGATTTTCTCATCATAAGGGTCCCCCCCCTTATGATCAAAAGTGTTCATCAATTATAATTTTCACATCATATGGGTCGCCCCTTATGAACAAATGTGTGCATCAATTATGGTTTTGTCATCATAATGGTCCCCCCTTGTGATCAAAAGTGATCATCAATTATGATTTTCTCATCATAAGGGTGCACCCTTATGATCAAAAGTGTTCATCAATTATGATTTTCTCATCATTATGGTCCCCCCTTATTATTAAAAGTGTTTATCAATTATGATTTTCTCATCATAAGGGTCCACCCTTATTATCAAAAGTGTTCATCAATTATGATTTTCTCATCATTAGGGTCCCCCTTATTATCAAAAGTGTTCAACAGTTATGTATTTCTCAGCATAAGCGTCCCCCTTATTATTAAAAGTGATCATCAATTTTGATTTTCTCATCATAAGGGTCCACCCTTATTATCAAAAGTGTTCATCAATTATGATTTTCCCATCATTAGGGTCCCCCCTTATTATTAAAAGTGTTTATCAATTATGATTTTCTCATCATAAGGGTCCACCCTTATTATCAAAAGTGTTCATCAATTATGATTTTCTCATCATTAGGGTCCCCCTTATTATCAAAAGTGTTCAACAGTTATGTATTTCTCAGCATAAGCGTCCCCCTTATTATTAAAAGTGATCATCAATTTTGATTTTCTCATCATAAGGGTCCACCCTTATTATCAAAAGTGTTCATCAATTATGATTTTCCCATCATTAGGGTCCCCCCTTATTATTAAAAGTGTTTATCAATTATGATTTTCTCATCATAAGGGTCCACCCTTATTATCAAAAGTGTTCATCAATTTTGATTTTCTCATCATAAGGGTCCACCCTTACTATCAAAAGTGTTCATCAATTATGCTATTCTCAGCATAAGGGTTCCCCCTTACTATCAAAAGTGGTCATCAATTATGATATGCTCATCATAAGGGTCCCCCCTTATGATCAAAAGTGTTTATCAATTATGATTTTCTCTTCATAAGGGTCCCCCCTTACGTACAAATGTGTGCATTAATTATGGTTTTCTCATCATAATGGTCCCCCCTTGTGATCAAAAGTGTTCATCAATTATGATTTTCTCATCGTAAGGGTCCCCCCTTACGAACAAATGTTCATCAATTATGGTTTTCTCATCATAAGCGTCCCCCTTATTATCAAAAGTGATCATCAGTTATGATTTTCTCATCATAGGGGATCACCCTTATGATCAAAAGTGTTCATCAATTATGATTTTCTCATCATAAGGGTCCCCCCCCCCTTATGATCAAAAGTGTTCATCAATTATAATTTTCACATCATATGGGTCCCCCCTTATGAACAAATGTGTGCATCAATTATGGTTTTGTCATCATAATGGTCCCCCCTTGTGATCAAAAGTGATCATCAATTATGATTTTCTCATCATAAGGGTGCACCCTTATGATCAAAAGTGTTCTTCAATTATGATTTTCCCATCATTATGGTCCCCCCTTATTATTAAAAGTGTTTATCAATTATGATTTTCTCATCATAAGGGTCCACCCTTATTATCAAAAGTGTTCATCAATTATGATTTTCTCATCATTAGGGTCCCCTTATTATCAAAAGTGTTCAACAGTTATGTATTTCTCAGCATAAGGGTCGCCCCTTATGATCAAAAGTGTTCATCAATTATTATTTTTTCATCATAAAGGTCTACCCTTACGATCAAAAGTGTTCATTAATTATAATTTTCTCACCATGAGGGTCCCCCTTACTATCAAAAGTGTTCATCAATTATGCTATTCTCAGCATAAGGGTTCCCCCTTACTATCAAAAGTGGTCATCAATTATGATATGCTCATCATAAGGGTCCCCCCTTATGATCAAAAGTGTTTATCAATTATGCTATTCTCAGCATAAGGGTTCCCCCTTACTATCAAAAGTGGTCATCAATTATGATATGCTCATCATAAGGGTCCCCCCTTATGATCAAAAGTGTTTATCAATTATGATTTTCTCTTCATAAGGGTCCCCCCTTACGAACAAATGTGTGCATTAATTATGGTTTTCTCATCATAATGGTCCCCCCTTGTGATCAAAAGTGTTCATCAATTATGATTTTCTCATCGTAAGGGTCCCCCCTTACGAACAAATGTTCATCAATTATGATTTTCTCATCATTAGGGTCCCCCTTATTATCAAAAGTGATCATCAGTTATGATTTTCTCATCATAAGGGATCACCCTTATGATCAAAAGTGTTCATCAATTATGATTTTCTCATCATTAGGGTCCCCCCTTGTGATCAAAAGTGATCATCAATTATGATTTTCTCATCATAAGGGTCCCCCCTTATGATCAAAAGTGTTCATCAATTATGATTTTCTCATCATTATGGTCCCATAAGGGTCCACCCTTACTTTCAAAAGTGTTCATCAATTATGATTTTCTCATTCTAAGGGTCCCCCATTATTATCAAAAGTGTTCATCAATTATGATTTTGTCAGCATAAGGGTCCACCCTTACAATCAAAAGAGTTCATCAATTATGATTTTCTCATCATAAGGGTTCCCCCTTACTATCAAAAGTGGTCATCAATTATGATATGCTCATCATAAGGGTCCCCCTTATGATCAAAAGTGTTTATCAATTATGATTTTCTCATCATAAGGGTCCCCCCTTACGAACAAATGTGTGCATTAATTATGGTTTTCGCATCATAATGGTCCCCCCTTGTGATCAAAAGTGTTCATCAATTATGATTTTCTCAGCATTAGGGTGCACCCTTATTATCAAAAGTGTTCATCAATTATGATTTTCTCATCAGTAGGGTCCCCCCTTATTATCAAAAGTGATCATCAATTATGATTTTCTCATCATAAGGGTCCACCCTTATTATCAAAAGTGTTCATCAATTATGATTTTCTCATCATTAGGGTCCCCCCTTACGAACAAATGTGTGCATCAATTATGGTTTTCTCATCATAAGGGTCGCCCGTAATGATCAAAAGTGTTTATCAATTATGATTTTCTCATCATAAGGGTCCCCCCTTACGAACAAATGTGTGCATTAATTATGGTTTTCTCATCATAATGGTCCCCCCTTGTGATCAAAAGTGTTCATCAATTATGATTTTCTCATCATAAGGGTCCCCCCTTACGAACAAATGTTTGCATCAATTATGGTTTTCTCATCATAATGTCCCCCCCCCCCTTTGTGATCAAAAGTGTTCATCAATTATGATTTTCTCATCACAAGGGTCCCCCTTATTGTCAAAAGTGTTCATCAAATTTGATTTTCTCAGCATAAGGGTCCATCCTTACTATCAAAAGTGTTCATCAATTATGATTTTCTCATCATAAGGGTTCCCCCTTACTATCAAAAGTGTTCATCAATTATGATTTGCTCATCATAAGGGTCCCCCGTACGATCAAAAGTGTTCAACAATTATGTATTTCTCAGCATAAGGGTCGCCCCTTATGATCAAAAGTGTTCATCAATTATTATTTTTTCATCATAAGGGTCTACCCTTACGATCAAAAGTGTTCATTAATTATAATTTTCTCACCATAAGGGTCCCCCTTACTATCAAAAGTGTTCATCAATTATGATTTTCTCAGCATAAGGGTCCACCCTTACTTTCAAAAGTGTTCATCAATTATGATTTTCTCATTATAAGGGTCCCCCATTATTATCAAAAGTGTTCATCAATTATGATTTTCTCAGCATAAGGGTTCCCCCTTGTGATCAAAAGTGTTCATCAATTATGATTTTCTCATCATTAGGGTCCCCCTTACTATCAAAAGTGTTCATCAATAATGATTTTCTCATCACAAGGGTCCCCCCTTATTGTCAAAAGTGTTCATCAAATTTGATTTTCTCAGCATAAGGGTCCATCCTTACTATCAAAAGTGTTCATCAATTATGATTTTCTCATCATAAGGGCTCCCCCTTACTATCAAAAGTGTTCATCAATTATGATTTGCTCATCATAAGGGTCCCCCTTACGATCAAAAGTGTTCAACAATTATGTATTTCTCAGCATAAGGGTCGCCCCTTATGATCAAAAGTGTTCATCAATTATGATTTTCTCATCATAAGGGTGCACCCTTATGATCAAAAGTGTTCATCAATTATGATTTTCTCATCATAAGGGTGCACCCTTATTATCAAAAGTGTTCATCAATTATGATTTTCTCATCATTAGGGTCCCCCCTTATTATCAAAAGTGATCATCAATTATGATTTTCTCATCATAATGGTCCCCCCTTGTGATCAAAAGTGTTCATCAATTATGATTTTCTCATCATAAGGGTCCCCCCTTATTATCAAAAGTGATCATCAATAGATTGCGTGGTGTTAACAGGTGTAGCGCGTAATATTCGAATTTTAGTTCCCCGTATTCATTTGACTTATTCGGGAACTCTTTTACCGTTCAAATTTCAATGAACTCAATTTGCAGTCATTCCAGCTTTTGTAATGACTACAAATAAATCCCAAGGTCAAACGTTTCAAAAAGTTGGAATTTTGTTGATACAGCCTGTGTTGAGTCACGGACAATTGTATGTTGCCGCCAGTAGAGTTCGATCATTCAATGAATTGCAATTTTATATTTCTGAGACATCAAATCAGTGCCATTTATCACGTGATAGTCGAGTTTTCACAAAGAACATTGTTTAGAATGCGGTCGATTGTGCCGGCCGCACAACGAAGTTGACCGGACCGTCTAGTATACTGAAAATAGATGAAGCGATACAGCCTAAAAGTGACCTATTGTGCGATTATGTTTTCAAGAGGGGAGGAGCGTTCAAACAGGCACCAAAAATTGAGAAGGATCTTTTTCTTTTTAAACGTATTGCTTGAGAACGGCTTGCCTTATTTGGCTAATTTTTTATACTCTTCACGCAGTATTATAAAGTATTATAAAATTGTCATGATTTTGTCACACATAGAAGGAGACATCGGCTTTCTTTTTATCATACGCAGTACATTTGTTGGAATCAGCGGAATCGGATCACTAGGGGGGTACCCCCAATACAAATCGGGATCCAAATGAAAGTTCTTATTAGAATAACTTGTTTTTTTGTCTTATCGACTTGAAATTTGGACATTATAACCATTATTCTGACCCATATCCACAAACCATAAAAATTTCAACACCCAAACCAAACAAACCTGGATCCAAATTCAGGTTCTAATTAGAAAAACTTTTTTGTTTTTTGTACTATCGACTTCAAATTTGGACACTATAAGTGTCTGATCCATATCCACCAACCCTTCAAGACCGTCAGACCACTAGCTGGGTCGTGAAGAGCATTGCAATTCGGCATAGCCAAAGTTACTCTTTTTTATATTTTTTTGTTGTGTTCGTTATGGTCCAATTGGTAGAATTTGAAAGAACATTTTTGGAAAACCACCGGAAAAGTTAGAAATTTGGATTTTTTGTATTAAAATCTGAATAAATATAAGAAAATTCTTTTCTTTTGAAGCGCATTGCTTGAGAAAGTCTCGCCATATTTGGATACTTTTTTTTTATTGTGTTAGTAATAGGTTAATTAGAAAAATATAAAAGAAATTTTTTGAAAAATCCACCGGTAAAGCTGAAAATTTGGACTTTTTGTATTAAAATCTGAATAAATACAAAAGTAAAGTTTATCGTGCGTTCGTTGGTGGAAATGGAATTGATAGGCTGGTGTGCTAAGAGCCGGCTCGTGATACAGATAAGCAGGGAGTGTGAGTTCAACGCAAGTTCCGATGTTTGTTTTTTTTTTTAATATGTATTTAATATTTTAATAAAAATATGATTCATGAAAAACGTTTTCACGCAAAAACAATTACGGCAATGTAGCGATCTTCCTGCCCCGACTTTTTTTTATTATTATGAAATTTTAGCATGTTGGATCTTGGGTGTACTTTTATCGAACGAATTTAAAAAGTGACGGGCATGGCCATTTCACATTGAACATCAAATGTACTACATTTCTCGAATGTTACATTCGTCAACAATAACAACAGGAAAAATTACGTAATTTTGTAGTTGTTGTTGTAGTAGAAAATGTACATTTGATCGATAAGAATGCAACTAAAATGCTATTTGTGAAATTGGTAGAGTCCCAGTGCTGGTTAATTGTTACCACTTTTTAGGTCATTTTCGATTTTCTTTCTCTTTTTTTGTTGCGCGCCAACACAAAACAACAAAACAATTTTAAATTGTAATTTTATTTTTAAATTATAATAAATAAGTAGCAGGAAAGAAAAAGGAAGCTGCAAGAATTATTTGCATACACTGCGAATTGTTTTTAATCATGTATTTTTCACACAATTTTCATTTTAATTTTTCACAATTAGCGACAACGTTCTGTTTGTATGTATAACCAAAACAAAAAATAGTGAAGAAAAGTGAAGAAATTTCTCAAAATAAAATATGTAACAGGTTTTTTCAAATTTTTTCAAAAACCGATTTAATTATACGGAAAATACTCTAATGACGCCACTTAATTTCACAATTGACGCAATTAAGTTGAAAGCAAAAGTAAAGTGAAGAGAAGAGAGTTTCTACAACTCTTTTTACACAATCTTTTTTAAATGCTTACTTTACGTAGTAAACAGCTTTAATTTTTTTTTTTTTTTTTTAATTCTCGCAACATTAAAAAATTCGTGTAAAAACTCTTATTCGTCTAACTTGTAAAACGTGTTGTATTAAAATCCTTTAAAAAAGACCATGTAAAAAAAAAGTTGGGTGTATTCAACAATTAAATATACGAGGTTTGTTCAAAAAATATTGCGATTTTTGAATTTCCGCGGGTTACGTATAGTCGATTTTGAATTTTCTTGTGGCGTTATGTTGGTACTCATGTCCCTCATTTATGCTAACAAGGTTGGTCATTTTCAATGTTTTGACTGCTGTTTTGCTTGCACGATCGTCTTCGACTTCGGTCTTGGCTCATTCAGCAGCTTCCATTGGGATGATTGAACTTTTATTTCTACGTCATAACCATAAACCCATGAATCGTCACCAGTTATGACCCTCTGGAGAAAATTTGGGTCGTCGCGGACAGAGTCCAACAGCTCGTTAGCAATGTTAATGCGATGCTGTTTTTGGTCGAAATTTAGAAATTTTGTTACGAATTACGCAGCGACCCGTCTCATGCCTCAGCAACTTCTCTAACGGTGATTCGACGATTGGCCAATACTATTTTCTTCACTTCATCAATGTTTTCGTCTTTTGTTGTCGTGCTCGGGCGTCCGGCACGCTCTTCGCCGTTCACATCTTCTCGGCCCTCTGAGAACAATTTGTATCGCCGATAAACGTTGCTTCGGTCCAAGGTAGCTGCACCATACACCACAGTCAACATTCGAAATGCGTCCACGCACCTTATTTTGTTTTTTTACACAAAATTTGATACAGATTTGTTGATCCATTTTTTTGAAATAGGCAAAAATCGAAGAGGAGCCAAAACACGAGCAAGCAAAACAGCTGTCAAAAATTAACTAAACATTCAAAACTACCAACCTTGTCAGCATAAGTGAGGGACATGAGTACCAACATAACGCCACAAGAAAATCGAAAATCGAATAAACGAAACCCGCGGAAATTTACCATATGATTGGGTAGACTTGCCAATTCATAATAAATTTACAATATAGGCAGCCCTCATTTTGCTACGGTCTTCGAAAGTTTTCGATATATAGACCAAAAAAAATTTTCGACGGATAGTAAATTTGCTGAACAATTGAGTATCGAAAACTTTCAAAGATCGTAGTAAAGTGAGGGCTGCCAATATTGTGAATTTATTATGAGTGGGCAAGTTTGACCAAAAGTGAAATGTTTTCCAATTTAATAGAAATAACAATTGATTTACAGGAAATAGAAGTACGAATATTAAATAATTTATTTCAATTTATGTTCTTATTTTAATACATTCGCTTTTTTAACTTTTTTCGGCATTTTCTTTTGATAGTTTACATTCCACTGGCAATTGTGTTTGCGAGAACAGCTGATTTGCTAAGTGCAAGCACAATTGGTCGTTCACGAGATTGAGGTAGTAAATTTGCTACCGTAGACAATTTTCGACGTTTTTGGCATCTCGTGAATACCATATATATTTTTTTGTTTATTGTACATAATTAAAAATACAGTTTTATAACTCATCATAAAAATTGCAAATAATTAACCGAAAATGTCAATTAATCGGTTAATTAGTTACAATTAATTGCTTTTAATAATCGGTTCTATTGGATTAATCGTATGCCATATTAACCGGCTAATCAATTTTTTTGGCCATCACTATATCGGACGTCGTTTTTTTTTTTGTTTTTTTGGTACCATAAGTACTCATGGTATAAGAAATAGTGGTGATGAAAATTTTTTACCTTTATGTGTCGCTCTCTCAAGGTGGAGATACACAAACGGCGTTTTCTTGCAAACCAGCTTTTGCTCCGTTCGTGCATCAAAAAAAAAGTTGAAATGTATGAAATCGTATGGACCGAGTTACATAGCTTGCTCGCGAACGCATCAACTCAAAAAGTCGAACAACTTCAACAGAAAACAGTATTGGTGAATGTAAAAAGAACTTGTTTGTGAATCAGAAAACAGCTGTTTGTGAACCAAAACGACTGTTTCATCGCGTGGTGAATGACAAAATACTGCTTTGGTAAATAGCAATTTAAAAAGTTATTCCAATTCAATTTGTTACATGATAATAAAAATATATACTTCCTTGTTTTAATTCATTTTCCATTTACCAATACTGTTTTCTGACTGAGTTGCTCCACTTTTGATGTTGTAGCGTTCGCGAGCAAGTTATGCAACTCGGTCCATACGATTTCATACATTTCAACTTGTTTTTCTTTTTTTTTGACGCACGTCGTGTGTGTATCTGCAGCTTGATAAGTACTCATTTGATACCAACTATTTCTCATTCAATACCAAGTATTGCAAAAAAAATACCGAGTACAAAAGTACTTGGTATTGAACGAAAAGTAATTAGTACCATCATGTAGTTAATTGAATCGGAACATCCCTGGACAAACCTTTTACTGTTTCTGTTTCAACCAGTTGTGTATTAATAAAAGGTATGTCTTTTCAGCTCAGTTCTGTGTATGTTGACATGAACTAAGGCGGTTAAAGAAGTTTCAATTATGTTTCGTATATTGAAGTATACATGTTCCAAGTATTTATTTACAGAGCTGTTAACAAGAAATTGTCAATTGCTACGGGTAAGTTAGGTTGAATATAATTTAGTACATTATATAAACCATAGAAACCTCTTAGTGTTATGTTAACAGTGCGAAAATCAAACCTGATAAAGATGTAAAATTTGATAATACTACGGACAAATTTAACCAAGATGCGGTTCATTCACTAGCTGTGCCAGTTACTGAAATTCCAACAATAGATGCAAGTCAACGTACTGCTGTAAAACAAGTTAGTACTCATGTTTATGATGGGAAGCAAGACCATCTCAATTGGATTCCAAGTCCTCACTCAGAAACTGATAAAGTATTGAGTTTTTATAAGAAATTGTCAAAGTTTAGACTCACATGTAAGTCCAAATATTGGATAACTTAAAATATGTCAGCAATAAATATGTTTAAACAGCTCTCGTAGTCATCACGGCAATGGGTGGATATGCTATGGCACCAGCATCGTTTGATTTGACATCATTTGCGCTATGTTCTTTGGGGACTGGATTAGTATCGGCAGCTGCTAACGCAATAAATCAATACCATGAGGTTCCATTTGATTCCCAAATGTCACGAACTAAAAACAGAGTTTTAGTAACCGGCCAAGTGACACCCATTCATGCAATTGGCTTTGCCACTGTTTCGGCAACAGCTGGACTTTCCGTATTATATTTTGGAGTAAATGATTTAACTGCTGCTTTAGGGGCAGCAAATCTGTTTTTGTATACATCTGTGTACACGCCTTTAAAGCGCATAAGTGTATTAAACACATGGATAGGATCGGTTGTTGGGGCAATTCCTCCACTTATAGGTTGGGCAGGTTGCAATGGCACTCTTGATGCTGGGGCTTGTATCTTAGCTGGTGTGCTATATGCCTGGCAATTTCCACATTTTAATGCGCTTTCTTGGAACTTGCGGCCTGACTATTCTCGTGCTGGTTACCGAATGATGGCTGTTACGGATCCATCTTTGTGTAGGAGCACCGCTTTAAAATATACTTTAGTAATTAATGGCTTATCATTGCTCGCTCCTGCATTTGACTTGACAAGTGTTTGGTTTGTTTTAGAAACATTACCTTTAAATGTTTACTTTTCTTATTTGGGTATGTATAAAATTTATTATTCTCTCTTCTGGTAATTAACAAGATTCAATATTTTTTTTATTTAAGCTCTACAATTTTATCGAAAGTCAGATAGTGGTACTTCGAGGAGACTTTTTCGATATTCATTACTTCACCTACCCTTAATCATGTTTTTTTTCCTGCTTAATAAGAAACATTGGATTTTAAAAGACACATCTGAAAAAATCAACTAAACAAATTTGCGAAACTACTACTCAACAAATAGGAATTATTGATCCCTCATAATTAGACATAAATCTATTAGAAGTTCTAACTGCTAACTTAAACCAACCTGAAATATAGTTAAAAAATATATCAGGAAATAAAAAAAAATACAGAAAAAAAATATATATTGTACAATATTATCGACATTTGAATGTTACACATGTTTAACTAAAGTGTTACAACTCAAAATTTTCAATTTTCCAGTAGAGGCAAAAAACTGTTTTTGCTCACATTGAATGTATATGAAAAAAAAGAAAAAAAAATGTTTTTTTTTTTTTGGTAAAGCGTAGAGAAATAAATACCAGATTTTTACAGGAGTTGGGGATGATCATTGTGTATTGTTTTTTAACAAAAAATCAGAATTTGAAAATTATAAGTTTGTCATGAAGTTTGTAACACACATAAGGAGACGTCGGAGATCCCATAAAGTATATATATTCTTCTTCAGCGCGACGAGAAGAGTTGATCTAGCCAAGTCCGACTGTCTGTCCGTTTGTATGTATGCAAACTAGTCCCTCAGTTTTTGAGCCAGAGAGCTGAAATTGCGCAGAGCTTTCTTTTTACCATACGCAGTACATTTGTCGAAATCAGCCGAATTGGATCACTAGGGGTGGTACCCCACATACAAATGTCTGTCCCATATCCGCCAACCTTATAAATTTCAAGACACTTGGACTACTAGCAGGTGCGTGAAGAGTATTTCAACTTCGGCACACCCAAATTTAGTAATTTTTTAGGGTTCCGTACCCAAATGGTGCTAACGGGACCCTATTACTAAGCTTCCGCCGTCCGTCCGACTCCGGCTCTATCCCATGAACCGTAATAGGGAGAGAGTTAAAATTTTCACAGTGTGAAATTCAATTGTGTGTAAAGCGGCAAATACTAAAATAAAATAAAGTTAAAAAAATAGAGGGGTCCCCATACAAGAAACGTGTGCTTCAATATGCACTGCGTACAATTTTAGAAGCTTTGTTATTTAATCTTTTGTTTAATATTTTTGTTAATTTTTTTTTAGTATATTTTTGGGCTGTTGAATATTTCACTTTTGCGATATTTATTTATATAGAACTTAGATTATAATTACAAATTATAATTTAGTTATTAATAGCGACAAAGGCCTTCAGCTCAGGGAGAGAGTTAAGAAGGATTGGAGGAAATTAGAAAAGTGCAGGACCAGACTTGAGCGGGAATCGATTCCGTGACTCTAGGATGTCAGCTTGACGCACTAACCATTGAGCCAACGAGCCAGTCATATAAAAACTAAAGCAAAATAACATTTCGTTATCACATTCTTTTGTTCATAATTTCTGCAAACAAATACTTGCCTCTCAATTGCTTTCTCTTATTGACGAATAACGGGGACAATTGCCTCTGAGCCTACTACAGGGTGGATACTTATGTAAGCTATGTATTGTATATGCAAAATGTATACACATATGTATGTAAATTGTCGTATTCAATTAATATAAGCGTATTTGTTTATTTCTCTGCAAAATATTTGCAATACCAGCATCGTCAGCCTCTCAGAAAGAGTTTTCTCATATATGAACTTCATATATATCAGTTGATAGCACTGATTGGGACGTATGGCTTCAATATTGTGTATTGAAACAATACAACATCATCTATGGTACATGATTATTGTCCATATGAATTAATTGTTACCAAAAACCCAAACTTAATGCAACATTTTAATAGTATAGATAGAATATTATCCACTTTATAGAAGGTTATGCTAAGGAAGCAAAATTTAGAATAGAACAGGCTCACAAAAAAGCCAGATTAATGATAAAGAAAAACAAAAAGAATATGATGATAAGAAAATAATTGATTTTAAATTAAAATTAAAATTAGGAGACCAAGTGTTATTGAAAAATTAAACAGATCACTAATTAGAAAGTAAATAATGTAATTAAGAAGAAAACAATAACATAGTAATAGAAGACAAAAAAATAAATAACAGAAAATTCAATTTATAACTCTTAAAGGAATAAGGAGCAAGGCCTGCTCAATCTTGTTCTTGTATACAAATGAAAATTCAATGTTTATACTAAATAAATAAAAGAAAGATGTCAGAGAAATTCAAAATAAAATTTTACAAGTTGAACATGTATCAAAATTTGATAATTACAAGTTTATGTTTCAAAATTATTATTTCAAAACATAACATAATTATAAATAAAAAAAATAATTAATTATAAAAAAAAAATTAATTAATATAAATTTTTATTTTTGTTTTTTATATATGTATTTTACTAATACTTAATATAAATAACTCCATAGATAATTTCTTATCTCTAAAAAGGGAGGTGTAGTGAGTTTGTGCAAGGACATATATGTATCAATATGTAACACTTTGTTGCATATATAAATATAACAATACATATTCAATCGACATAAACTTAAATCAACTCCAAGGTAACATGATAAGCCATTTCGGTCACTGACTGTTGTGCATGATTATGCAGCGCTTGCAGTCTAACTATAGACTATGTCACCAAAATGTTTAAAGAGGACACTTTGTCACCTTCACCGCGCAAATAATTACAATTCGGAAACTTGCAATTCAATAATATTTTTTTATTTTTGATACACGTCATTAGTTCTTATACATCTGGTGTTTTAGTGGTTGTTGCTTTTATGTTATTACCGATCAAGGAGTTTTAGCGAAATGAAGTACAAACGCAACAGAAATGACGAATGGTAAATAAAAGAAGAAATAAAAATTAATTGCTTCCTCTCGCCTGCACACCAACTGTCAGTGCTGGCTTAGCAGGCCTGATCCCGACAAATTAAATAACATAAAAAAAAAATATATATCGGTGCACCGGAAAGTTCATTCCGTCTTTTCTAACAGATGTCGCTAGCCGTAAGTGTTTTTGGCTGTTGCCAACATTTAATTTAAAAGCTATTATTTATTGTTTGTAATAAAGTTTTACATTAGTCTTTTCTCTATCTCTCAAGCCGCGTCAGTCTCTTGTTCCATTGCCAATTTCTCATCGACCTCATTGCCAATCAATCGTCGACCTGATTGCCAACTTTTGCCGATAGGCTGTATACTGGGTTGCCACAGTACTCCCCACTAGACAAGTCACAAGTTCGTTCCGCACGAATACGTGTGAGCAATCATGGATATTTTTTAGAATAAACAGTTTCGGCTTGATGTGATGCGACGTTGGAGTCGGCCTTACCGCCTGCATGCTTCTCCGAAACTGACTAACAAAGTCATAAGGAATCGAGGGTGCGTCCAGGTCATAGATATATTCATTTGGAAGGCGAATCGTACATCCATATAGCATTTCCGCTGCTGATGCCTTGAGGTCTTCTTTATAGCACGAGCGAAGACCAAGCATGACCGTAGGAAGTAGTTTGATCCGTGTTGCGCCTGGATGACACATTAACGCCGCTTTCATAGATCTATGCCAACGCTCGACCATACTGTTTGACTGAGGGTTGTGTGGATGTGCTCGGTACCCAACATATTCGAAAGTGACTTGAAAAGTGCAGACTCAAATTGGGATCCTTGATCAGTGGTGACGGTTAACGGGCAGCCGAAGCGGGAAATCCATCGTGTCCAAAGTGCCTCACAAATAGTCTCTGCCGTTATGTCCTTAAGCGGTACCGTCTCCGTCCAGCGAGAAAATTGGTCAATCACTGTGAGACACTATCTGCACCCGTCCACCCAGGGCATCACAATGATGTCGATATTTATATGATCAAACCCGCCATCCGGGACTGTGATTTTGTTTGGAATCACCGCGTTATGCTTATGGATCTTCGCTCGTTGACATGGTAAGTAATTCCTTGACCATTCCAAAATGTCTTTTCTCATTGACGGCCATACATACCCTCGTGAGATTTGCTTGAGCGTAGCTCTGCCACCCGGATGGGACAGTCCGTGCTACCACTCACATGTATAATTGTCGTGAAGTATTGAGATATAAACCCTAATTGGCGTAATTGGTGTTCTGACGCTTTTTCGGGTTTTTGGGCGAAAGCGTATATCAGCTGCTTGTGTTCCGTTTTGATGACAAAGATTCTCGCCTCCAGTATGTGCTTGAAATACTTAATTGCTCCATAAATCGTTTATAGTTCCCTGTCGTATGTGCTGTACCTGCCTTCAGTTGCACTAAGTTTTTTAGAAAACAACTCAAGAGGTTCCCATGCCCCCATGTTGTTTTGTTCTAGAACAGCACCGATGGCAGTATCGGAAGCATCACGGTTAGACTTAGGTTCGCGTGTGGACTCGGATGACCAAGAGTAGCAGCATGCGCTATGCTGAGTAGTGCACGGTATCCACTTTACAGGTCGTTTGTCATTCTTCTTCATGTTACGCGTCAAGTCATTGAGCGGTGCTTGTAGTTCGGATGCATGAGGTATGCAACGGCGGTTGTAGTTTACTATCCCTAGGAAACGACCGAGCTCAGAAATTGTCTGTGGTTGGGCGTACTCTGTGATTGCTTTTACTCTATGTTCAGGAGGTTTAATGCCACTGCTGTTGACTGTAAAATGAAGAAATGTTACTTCAGACATCTCAAATTTACACTTACTTTTGTTAATGCTGAGGCCATGGGTTTGCAATCTGTCTAGTACATCCTTAACATGTTGTTTATGCTCTGTAGCTGAGTTTGACATAATAAGGATGTCGTCAATGCAGCAGAACACATAGTCGACTCCTCGAAAAAGTTGGTCCATAAAACGCTGGAATATCTGCGTCGCATTTTTAAGTCCGAATGGCATTTTTTAAAATTCAACGGTGTGCATACTGCTGTTTTTTCGACGTCTTCTGGGGCCATCGGTATTTGGTAGTATGCTCGTTCTAGATCTAACGTCGTGAAGACGCCACATGCTCGCCAGCCGCCATTTGCCTTCGCCACCATGTGCAGCGGGTCCTTGGGCCAGGACCTTTAGAATAGCGGAAAATTTTACTGTCGATTAATTGTTTGATTCGTAATTTTGTTGCTGCCAGTTTTTGACACATCAGTCTCCTTGGGCGATCTGTTATAATATGGTGGCGAACTGTATGGGTTTGTGTGTTTTCCAATGTGGTTGTGTCTACAGAACCTGTATTGATTTCGCTAGAAGTGTGCTGCTTTGGCGGGTTAGTCAGGCTGGAACTGAGCCAGGAAATCTGCGCCAAGTATCGCTGTTCGCATATCGGCCACGATGAATGACCATTTGAACGCACGACCTAGACCTATGTCGAGTTCTAGGTCACACTTGCCGTATGTTTGTATTAAGGTTTGATTCGCGGCATACAACTGCAGTCTGCCTTTTGTGAGTTTGCGCGGTATTGTGGTGATTATACTAAATACGCTATATGCCGCTATAATTTTCAACACCTAAACAATTTCTGCTATCAGTCATACGTGACACATGGCAAAGAGGATATTAAAAGAGATCCTAAAAAGTTTTATAACTTTATTAACATGAAGCGCAGGTTGGTTATATTCCCATCCTGTATGAAATTAAATGGTGTTGAATGTTGCAGCGATGGAGAAATTTCCAATCTTTTTTCGAACTTTTTCCAAAGCACTTACAAAAATTTCAATAATGATTGTAATAGTCCCATACCCATATCATATTCATCAATTTAATCAATTTAATATGCCAGTTATTGATTGTGATACAGTATTACAATATTTAAAATCAGATGATGTACCTAGTTGTATTCTAAAGCGATGTGCTGATGGTTTGCTTAGACCAATCTGCAAATTGTTTGACTTATCTCTGGATACATCTGTATTACCTAATATTTGGAATCAGTCCTATATTATCCCCCTCCACAAAAAAGGCAGCAGAGCTAATATATCAAATTACCGAGGAATAGCTAAGCTTTGCGCTATTCCGAAATTGTTTGAACATATTATCACCGATCAGGTGCAGCATTTCGTTCTTCCTTTATTAAGTACTTCACAGCATGGTTTCACCAAGAAGCGTTCAACTACAACCAACTTATTAGAATTTACTTCGTTGGTTAATTGTAGTTTTTCACAACAACATCAAATGGATGTCATTTACACAGATTTTAGTAAAGCTTTTGACAGTGTTTGTCACTTCCTACTCCTTAAAAAACTGTAAACCTTTGGTTTTCCTCCCAAGTTAGTTAACTGGATTACATCCTATCTAACTTCCAGAACCCAAAGAGTTATTTTTAAAACAGCTATATCTAAGACTATTTGTGTAACTTCTGGTGTCCCTCAGGGTAGCCACCTTGGCCCATTATTATTTAATATTTTTATAAACGATTTGCCATCTGCCATAAAGCATTCTAACGTCTTAATGTACGCTGATGATGTTAAGATATGCTTATCTATTTTATCTCACGGTCCAACAAATGTTTCTTCAAGAAGATCTTGATTCCTTATCTCAGTGGTGCTCTAAAAGTTATCTTTCGCTTAATTGTGACAAATGTAAAATAATGTCCTTTTTCCGCAAAAATTTAATTGTAAAAAGCTACCACATTAATGATCACATTCTAGAACGTGTCACACAATTCAGTGACCTGGGTGTGTTGATGGATCCAAAGCTGCATTTTGGGTCGCATATTTCTTGTATCACATGTAAAGCTAGGGGTGTTTTAGGATACATTAAACGTTGGAATAAGAGTTTAATGATCCTTACACCACCAAATTATTATTCACTTCATTGGTTAGACCAATACTTGAATATGGTTCATGTGTATGGGATCCACAGTTTAAAAAGTATAGTGATAGTACTGAGTCTGTTCAAAAGCAATTCTTCCTTTTTGCACTGCGTCACTTACACTGGGAACCCAATATAAACCTTCCATCTTACAAAAGCCGACTTAAACTAATTCGCCTCCCGACATTATCCAGTCGCAGAACGACTCTTGGTGTCACATTCTTGCACAATCTAATTGTAGGCAGCATCTTTTCCCCTTCCTTGCTTGGTAGTATTAATTTTAATGTTCCGTCTCCGGTTACTAGGAATTATTCTCCTATAGTTGTTGGTACATGTAAGACTACTTATTTGCAGCATGATCCTTTTCGTGTTTTATGTCAGTCTTACAATCTTTACTATGACCTTGTATCTAATTCTATTTCTTCCGTTCATCTAAAATCTAATCTCTTAACTCTCCTTAACACATAGTATTATTTTAACTATTTTAACTTTATTTAAATTTATCTTTATAGTGCTTTATGATTAGTATAAATGGCTTTAGGACATTAGGTCTACTACTATAAGGCAGTCAATTAATTTCTTTTGCATGTTACTAACCTCCAGTAGTTCAGTACCGAAGGGACTTGTGGTCGATTCTCAGTCTTGTTCGGTTTTTAATAGACCCCAGCTCTCGAGGGCTCTGGGGGGAAAAGTGGCGTGGGATAGAAAGTAAAAAAAAAAAAAAAAAAAAACCAAAGGATCAGACAGTTCAACCAACTTTGGGATGTTCAATTGTGGGCAATGTAGAGGACTTGCAGTGGCCGGTTGTGTAGCAGACAGCTGAAGTTGATCTCCTCACTAATTTTGTCTTCTGCTGTCGCCATATTGACGGCGTCGTAAAACTCGTCGGTGTCGCTAGGAAGTTGGTCAGCCGTTGAAGAACGCAGAAAGTAGCGCCGCATATACCGTAGAATAGATCACGTTGGGGTCACCATTTTGGCTGTTGCCAATATTAGTTTAATAGCTATTATTTATTGTTTGTTATAAAGTTTTATATTAGTCTTTTTCTCTATTTCTCAAGCCGCGTCAGTCTCTTGTTTTATTGCCAATTTCTCGTCGACCTCCTTGCCAATCTCTTGTCGAACTCATTGCCAATCAATCGTCGACCTGATTGCCAACTTTTGCCGATAGACTGTATTCTGGGTTGCCACATGTTGAATAATATGATTTGACAAAAATCCCATTTTATTCTACTGTGATTAACCTTCAAAAACAACACGTGTCATTTCATCTAAAAAATAGCGTCATTGTGTTAGAGCTCTGTGAATATGTCGTTTCGTGTCTGAAAATGTGAATTTGCGGCATGTAATGCCTTTCTTATTTAATCAAAACAAAAAGGCCGTTGAAAGTCATCGTTTGCTGGTGGAAACTTACGGAGAGCATGCTCCATGCATGAAAACATGTGAGAAGTGTTTTTTTTTTCTTAAAGACAGTCAACGTCCTGGTAGACCAAAAATATTTGTGAATGCGGAATTACAGGACTTATTGGACGAAGACCCGACCCAAACTCAAAAACAATTAGCAAAAATGTTAAATGTGGCACAAGAAACAATAAGCGACCGATTACGAGTAATGGGAAGATCCAAAAACTGGGAAGATGGGTGCCACATGAACTGAATGATAGGCAAATGGAAATGATGAAAAATTGATTTTTTTCGAAAATCCTAAACGTAAAAAATCGTGGTTATCGGTTGTCGAAGCTGGCTCATCGATTCCAAGGCCGAATCGCTTCGGAAAGAAGACAATGCTCTGTGTTTGGTGGGACCAGGGATGTGTGGTGTACAATGAACTTTTAAAACCTGGTGAAACAGTGAATACTGATCGCACAAGCAACAAATAATAAATTTGAACAATGCATTGCTTGAAAAATGTCCAGAATGGGCAAGAAGACACGGCAAAGTGATTTTGTTGCATGATAATGCACCGTCACACACAGAAAAACCGGTGAAAGACGCAGTCAAAATGCTTGGATGGGACGTCCTATCGCACCCGCCTTACTCTCCAGGTCTGGCCCCGTCCGATTATCACCTTTTTGCATCAATGGGACACGCGCTAGCTGAGCAACACTTTGCCAATTTTAACGAATTCGAAAAATGGCTTGTTGAGTGGTTTGCCTCAAAAGACAAACGGTTTTTTGGGTTGGCATTCATGAATTGCCAGAAAGATGCTCAAAGTGTATACAATCGAATGGCGAATAATTTGAATAAATAACTTTTCCATTTTTTTAAAATTATCTTTTTTCATGAAAAAAAAAAAACGGAAAGAATTTTCCGGTACACCTGATATTGTTAAATTTACAATTCATTTTATGAATTATTATTTATTATATAACGAAAAACCTTATTTTATTAATTTAAAAATAAGAATTAAAAAATAGCAATTTTGAGTTTGAAAAACCTTAATCTAGTTATTTAAAATAGATTTAACAATGTTGGCTCCATTGTCTCTGACTACTGCCATCATATGATCTTTCTTAATAGAAAACTCTGAAAATGAGGTTAATTGCACTTCGCCGATGTGACCGGCTGTATGGGCTTCAGTCAATTTGAATACACCAACTGTTCCACAAAACCATTTTTTTTTTTTTATCAAATAAACCATTAACTGTCACACCAATCATGGTTTAAGTTTAATTTAATTTCATGAACCGCAATAGGTAGAGAGTTGAAATTTTCACAAAGTGTGTAATTCACTTGTGTGTAGAACGACAAATACTAAAAATATACATTTTTAGAAGCATTGTTCTTTAATTTAACCTTTTGTTTAACAATTTTTTGTTTTTTGTAGTATACTTTGAGCTGTTAATTGTAGTATACTTTTAGGCTATTAAATATACACATAATTTAATATTTTAAGCAAAAAATCTTGTACGATGGTACGGAACCCTCCGTGTGCGAGTCCGACTCACACTTTGCTGATTTTTTATTTTCTCTTGTTTTCGGTATTTTTGTTTTTTTGTTTGTTTTTGAATTCGATTAGCAGTTTTGTATGATTGCTTCGATTTATAGAGTGCCACTCGTTTCGGGTTCTTCACGAGTTTGGTGAAATTGAGTCGATTTATACAAACTCGTGAAGACCCATAATATTTTAAAGCTACAAATTTTAAGAAAAAAGTAAGCATGAAAATCTTTTAGTTTGATACAAATACCATGGCATTAGAAAAGTGCATGACCAGACTTGAGCGGGAATGAAACCGGCGACTCTAGGTTGTCAGCTTGGCGCACTAATCAATGAGCCAACGAGCCAGTCAATTTGAAAATAAAACTGTATGTGTATTTGTTTTTTTTTATTACCATATATATTTAAAGAAAAGTCTTAAATCTATGAAAAAATGAAACAATGCCTTACATATAGTAGTTCTCTTTTTTATAAAGAATATGCATTCCGAGCTGCTTCTATTCGGCGACCATCTCAAGAAAAAGTGTGCAGTTTGTGGATACCTGGAATGCTTTTTACATCTTTCCATTTTCCATTTAATCTTAAGGACCCCTTCTCCATTTGCTGTAAGAAGATGTAATATAATTTTATGCCATCAATGTTATTTTTTGCACAAAAAATTATTGAGTGTCTGATAAAACCACATAAGTAGTTAGGAAATTTCGTTTCTACGCCACGTAAATACATGACCAAAAAAAGAGTATTGTCATTCTGGTAATTAATAAAATACATGACCAAACCAACTCTCCGAAACACCAACATAATCTTTTCCGGTCACGTCTTCATCACAAATCAAATGTTTACGGAAGTGTTCTAGCTCCCCCATTATCCAACTACTACCAAATTGTCCAATACATGTGTGAGTGTGTGTGTCTTAAGGAGCATTATAAATTATCTTGTAGTTTTGGTTTGTATGATTTTCTTATCGCATGTTGAAATTAATTTTTTTTGGTGCATGAAATATTTTAGTTGTTATTAACTAATTCGAGGTCGCTGATTTCTAATCTGCCCTTAGTTTTTTTCCAGCAGCTCTAGTTTTTGAGATACAGCTACTTCATTCGTATAGCTTAGCAATTAAAAACATTTAATATCAATATTTAAGAAAATCATAAAAAAACAACATATTTCCAGGAAGTTGAAAAGTAATCACAAATAATCGCGCTGATCAAGAATATATATGGGTCTCCTTCTGTGTGTTACAAACTTCATGACCAACTTTTAATACCCTTCACTGTATGATGGTAAAATAACTAGATTGTTCTTGCATATCTTTCTTTACTTTTATCATCTCTTTCTCTTTTGATCTTTAAAGTACCGTTTATTAAAGTATTTTTAGAGAAAAAAGTAAAACAAAATCGATTACCGTTATATTTTATTTTTATTTTCTTATCAACCTCCATCAAATTGATGTTTTTTTGTTTTTAAACTGAAATATTATAAATATTAAATTAAATTATTATGATTTTTTTTTGATATTTCTTTATATGAATTTTATGTTTCAGATTTTCAATAACATAAACAACATTAGTAGTAGTGTAATTATGTATACAAACTCTATGTAAATGTAAAAAACAAAAAATTAGCTATATCTCAAAAACTAGAGGACATAAAAAACTAAGGGCAGATTCGAAATCAGCGACCTCGAATTAGTAAAAAACCACTACTTTCTTTCAAGCACCAAAAATGCTG
The DNA here is from genome assembly GCA_035041805.1 of Amiota mariae. Taxonomy (NCBI): domain Eukaryota; kingdom Metazoa; phylum Arthropoda; class Insecta; order Diptera; family Drosophilidae; genus Amiota; species Amiota mariae. The sequence continues at coordinate 135,649 of JAWNKV010000182.1, read as the reverse complement.
TCGGCCAGTGTTACTATATATGTATAATAAAAGGCTACTGTTTTTAAAATTTTTGTATAGCTGTGTGTGGTTTTAGTTTATATGGTTTTCTTATCACATTTATGTGTATGATTTAAATATCTTCTAACGCTTTTTTGTATTGTATGGTGTAAGAATTTTGAATTTTTCATCAACAGCTTTTTTGTTGTTATATTTTTAGTTTGTATGATTTTCTTATCACATCTTGAAATTAATAAAGCTTGGAGGAATGAAATTTTGTGGTTTAGGAGATGATAATGAAAAACTTAATAGACAAAATAGAAATTTTTAAAAGAAACTTTAAAGTTTGTGTATATGTGTATGTGTATAAAGTACTAAACATGGATGGTCCATCGACATCAAGAGCAGCAGCAGCAGCAAACAAGAGGAGCAAAAAAAGGAAATGTGAATGTGATGGACGGAATGAAAGTTTAAACGTAGACAAAAAGATGAAGAAGCATTTCAATGAAGGTGAAGTAGATATAACTGATATTGAAAAGCATTTTAAAGTTTATACATTCCACAATGAGGGGGAGTTATTGATACCAGAGACATTCTTTAATGAAGTCTCTAATTTCTTCAATCCATTGATGAAGAATAAACTCATAAACTGTCTACATGATTAATTTTACTCTATCGGCGAAATATTTTATAATCATAAATGAGAATGAGGGATCATTTAAAATTTTTCTACATCAATCCGAGATGTCGATCGTTGTAACAGCAAAAAAATAATAAAAATGTTTTTGAGAAACACTCTGATCAGTTATTAAATAAAAGAGAGAGTGATTGAAAAAAATCTTGTAGAGCTTACTACCTACAAGATTAATTTTATTCTATCGAGAAAATATCGGAAACAAATGGGAGATGATGAAATAGAAAAAATTTTCTCGCATCAAAGCAGAATGTCAAACATTACATCAGCTACAGATATTAAGAATGTTTTTGAGAACTACTCTGAGCAGATGATAAAACAAATGACAGAGTTTCAAGAAAAATATAGCGGATGGACACTCATAAAATCTTGAATCTTGATATTAATATAAACAAATACTCACCTCTGAAAGTGGGGAGTTTTATTGATTTACCGCGTTGTCTTAAGCTAAAGAAGGCCATCATTAATGTTCGGAATAATGATAATTATTGCTTCAAATGGGCAATAATTTCAGCATTAAAACCACATTCAAATCATCCTGATCGTTGCAATTCATATAATATTGAAAATATCAATGATTCACAAATTGAAATTAACGAGAATTTAATAGTTGATTTTTCATTTTTTGTGTTTCCAATGGAGTTGAAATACATTAAGAAATTTGAAGAATTGAATCCAATTATCAGCATCAATGTCTTTGGATACGATAAGGAGGCTGGCGGAATCATAGGTCCACTATACCTGACTAGTGGTGAGAAACCTTTTCATATAAATCTACTGTTGCTGTAGGTGGAGGGAAACACACACTTTGTTTGGATAAAGGATTTGTCGAGGTAAAATCAAACGTGTAATTAAAAAAAAAAAAAAAAAAAAAAACATTTTTCTTTTTTTCGTTTTAGGCTTGTGAGACAGAGATTAACGAAACTTGATGTAAAACTATTCTTTTGCAATACATGTTTGGCATATACACACGATGAAAGGAGGAATGAACGACACAAGATTGAATGTGGAAAAATGGTGACAACTTTACCAGATGAAGATAAGTCTAGTTTAGAATTTAAGAATTATCAACGCAAATTAGATGTGTATTTTACTATTTATGCTGATTTTCAGCGTATTCTTAGCCCCAGTGAGTTCCAAATAAGTGAAAATACTACAATCGTTCGAGAGCATATACTATATATACTTTTCATATTATATAAAATGTGCTCATGATTCAGTTCTTGAGAAATTTGTGCTACAATTTTTATTATCTCTTTTTGAGGATATTTCACAAATATATACCCATTACTTGAATAGAATTGTTCCAATGACCATCAATATGGAAGAAAAAAAGCATTCCTAGAAGCTCACCGTTGTTCCATTTGCGGAGAACTATTAGGAAAGGATCGAGTGAGAGATCATTGTCATCTGAGTGGAAGGTATAGAGGTGCAGCTCATAACGCTTGTAATTTGAATTACAAAATTCCACACTTTGTACCGCTATTTTTTCATAACTTTTCGCGCTATGATGCACATCTATTTGTTAGAGAATTATCAAAGGTGGAGGGAGACATAAAAGTTGTATCTCTGAATAAAGAATTATACATTTCTTTTTCAAAGTACATATACTTATCAAATCAATAAAATATTTTAGAAGTACGATTCTTAGACTCGTTTCGTTTTATGGCGACGAGCTTAGACAAGTTAGCCAATAATTTGAGTATTGATCAGTTATGTACAGAAAGAAGTTTTTTCCACTTGATCCAATAAAAAAGTTTTGGGTATGATGAAAGATATAAATAATGTTAAAATTATGTTATAATTTGTAGGTCTTCGTTCAAAAATGTATTCTCTAAGTGTATGAAGTGCATAAAAAAAAACAAATGGAGTAAAAAAATCGGATTTAGACAGGTTAACTGTTAATGATTACAAAGATTGTCTCTTTAATAATAAGATTTTTAATGATTCAATGTTAAATTTTAAGTCAAAAGCACATAATTTGAATACACAAAAAATTATGAAAATAACTTTAAGTAGTTCTGATGATAAGAGAAAAATACAATCCATAAAAAAACATACTTATGCTTGTAATCATTTTCAAATAAACAATAATGAAAATCACTAATTCATATTTTAAAATTAAACAAGTTTTCTTTCTCAAACATATTATTTTTTTTTTTAATTAATCCCTTAGATCCCTATTTGCGAAGTGGAATTCGTTGTCCGGTTCGCAGATATCGGGGTACAACTCACCGATTAGGTAATTTTGAGCGGTTATATTGAATCCGATCATCGCATCTAACTCGGCGTCCGTACACGCCAAGTATTTACGATGAAGTAGCAGTGGACCCGTTCTCCGTACTATATCTATTATAACCTGGAAATAAAACAAAAAGAAAAAAAGATGTTATTAAAAAATAAAGAAGATTACTTTATTATTTTAACTTACCTAAAATCTTGTACCCCTTGTACAAGTCTAAATCAGAAAGCTGAAGCACAGCCTTCGCTGTCAGCTTTCTGAACTTACTTAACTTATTAACTCATTCATATCCATTCTTCTTTTGTTTGTTTCAGACTAAGTTAAATGTACAAAATATTCCTCCTTTTATACTAAATGTACAAAATATTCATCCTTTTATACTAAATAAATGTATTAAACGTTTACTTCACTCAAAGGTTGAATGTTAACTACAAATTTTAAGCATAAGTGCCCGCAATTAAAGGTATTAAAGTATTGTTCTCGTCTATAGTTGTACTTTACATTTTTCCCCAGATAATGAACGATCTCTTTTACCGGTTGGAAATTCCCAAAACTATCAAAATAATTTATATCGTTCTCATTTTTTGAGTAAGCTACACAATGCGTACCGGGTCCAGTGGAAGAGTCTAAATTAATAACACCACATTCCCTCGACCTTGATCTTTTTGGTAAAAAATTGCGAATAAAGACACCTCTAAAATAGGAAATATGTTTTTTTCCGAATTCCATTACATCAACATTTGTTAGAGCTCTATTGGGTAGCTGACTTTAAAGTTTTTTGTTGATTTAGGAGAAGTCGTTATCCCAAAACCTTTTCTATACGGTTTCAAGTACATTCCTTTTCCAAGGGCATTCGCTTCCATCTTGCGGTTGTGTCGTTTATTTTCTTCAAGTTGTTCTTTAGCAGCTTTAAAACTATTTATTTGTTTTTAAAATTGCTGAACCGACTGCTCCCAGGCTTCAAAGTGCTCCGAGCGCTGATATAATAGGTATTAAAGGTAAAAAACCACCAACTTTCATACGTCGAATTGTATTATTAGCGATTTTAATGGCATCATCAATAGCTAAAGGTTTTTTCTCTTTAAGAATTTTACAAATCATTCTTATCGCGGTTGCAAATCCACACTTCTTTGGCTTCTTTGACTTTTTCATTACCGTCGTTGTCGTCTTCTTCTTCTTGTTTCTTATCGCTGGCTTGCGTTTAAGTGCCATACCGAAAGTTGTTTTTGCTTTCATAGCATTAGTCACGAAATACTCACTCAAACTACTATTAGCAGCTTTGACACGCGACCACGCTCTATCAGCAAAAATTGAGTCGGTTATGTGACGTTTACTCAACTCTTTGTTTTGAGAATATGCTGTATCATGTTCTTTACAAGCTGCGTCTAATGGATTTATACCCTAATCACCCCGCCTTAATCGAGTTTTGAGTTTGGCTCCTGGTCCACAAAATTGATTGCCAGGCAAATGTAATTCAATAGGAAGTGAATTTATTAATTTATTGACAATACTACCTCCTTTATGCACATCTGATTAACATTTCATTGAATTATAAAAATGAGTAGGCATTTTTATAGTTATTTACTTATCGATATACAGTTGATAAATGAACAACATATTTTAAAGTTTCTATGTTTTAATATGAATTTAATCATACAAAAAACAAATATAAAAGTGAGAAATATTGATTTATCGTCTGCTTCAATTCAACAAATCCGACATAGCAGTTCGTTACCTAACTCAATTAGAGCCTTAATTGTGGGGCCCTCTAATTGTGGAAAAACTAATGTTATGATAAGTTTGATTGAGAGTCCGAACGGTTTGAAATTTGAAAATGTTTGAATTGCTATTTCAACCGAAATATGAATATTTTTGAAAAAATTTTTAAAACCAATTAAAGGAATGGGTTATTTTACTTTTTCTGAAAATGAAGCAGTCATACCACCTGATCGAGCGAAAAATAATTCATTAATGATATTTGATGATGTTGCATGCGAGAAACAGAATAATATTCGAGCATATTTCTGTCATAAAAACATTGGTTCCTTCTATCTGTGTCAAACCTATACACGTATCCCGAAACATCTTGTACGCGATAATGCTAATCTGATTATAATGTTTAAACGAGATGAACTAAATATGAAGCATATTTATAATGATCATGTTGGTGTTGATATGGATTTCAAAAAATTTACTAAAATGTAGAATGGAAAGATAACTATGGATTTTTGGTTATAAGTAAAGATGTCCCTTTCGTTATAGAAAGGGTTTTGATACTTTTATAATCATTTAAGATGAAATATTCTTATAAATGTAATAGTCTATTGTAGATAGCTGAAGTGTGCAAACAACATTATACAGGAGTAGTATAACTATACTGATAAACTGATCTGTATCAACAACAATTGATCTGTATAACTGATCTATACCATCAACGTGGGTTGTATAACTGCTCTGTATCAACAACTGATCTGTATAACTGTTCAATCAATTATTAAGAAGAAATGAAGAAAAATTACAATTTCTTGCACTGCGTCACTTACACTGGGATCCCAATATAAATCTTACCAAAACCCTCTTAAACTAATCCGCCTCCCGAAATTATTCAGTCGCAGAACGACTCTTGGTGTCACATTCTTGCACAATCTAATTGTAGGTAGCATCTTTTCCCCTTCTTTGATTGGTAGTATTAATTTTAATGTTCCTTCTCGGGTTACAAGGAATTATTCTCCTATACTTGTTGATACATGTAAGACTACTTATTTGCAGCATGATCCTTTTCGTGTTTTGTGTCAATCATACAATCTACACTATGACCTTGTATCTAATTCTATTTCTTCCGATCAGTTAAAATCTAATCTCTTAACTCTTCTATTAACTGTTTAACTTAATTTTGCACACTTTATTTAAATTTGTCTTTATAATGCATGATGATTAGTATAAATGATGACATTAAGTCTGTGCCGTATAGTAGTCAATTAATTTGTATTGCATGTCTACAATCTCCAAAATATTCTAAAAAAATTAATAAAGACAAGAAGAGCTCTCAGAAAAAAGTTTCAATGCATTAAATTGGGGGAAACTGAAATGTTCATAACCTGGAAAGACATTTAAACCGATAACTCAACCACTTAAGGAAATTATTAATGAGAATAAAAAAAAATCGAAACAATTATTTAAAGTTAAGAAAGAAGAATGGGAAGAAAGAGATCAAATGATGATAATGAATTTTTTACTCAATCTGATGCAAAGAATAGTAAATCTGCTAATATTTCTCTTAATTTGAGTGAGTTGCAGAGAAAGGGAGAGCTAGATAAATTATATGGTCCATATAAAGACTCTAATCGTGAATTAAAATTGGGTAATAAAATGGTCAATATTATTTCAGAGAAAATTGAAATACCTGATGGACAAAGTTGGAAACTTACCCCATATATTTTTAAGAAATCCTAATAATTATAATGAGACAGACTTGGCTCATTACAAACATATCTTGTCAGAGACAAACGCTCGCAGAAGAGCTCTGGTCAGCTCAAAGGAAATCGATCACAAAAATATAAAAAAATTATCTAACAACTCTTTTTAAATCCAAAACAACTCTTTACAATGTCTACGCCAATAGCAATTTCAACACCACATTCTGGAGAATACGAAGGTTCCGGCCTTATGCACCTCAATATGAAAAACTCGAATTACATATATTGGGATGATCCTAATGAGATTGTTTAAAGATTGAAGCTTTTAGTCGAAATGAAATTGTCGCCATTATTGAAGAATTGAGGGAAGCGAGAATAATTTATTGAATTGAATGTATTTTATAATTACTTTAATTATTTGATTTGGATTTTAATTTCTTTTTTATTTACAATAGCGGTTTATTTAAATTTGACAAATTAGGTTTTTCCAAATTATATCTTTGCGGCACTCGTGCTCGCTTTCTGAGTTCCCTTTTTTAAACTAAAAAACCTAACATACTCTTATCAATAATTGAAGCTAAAAATCCACTCATCCTATCTGCTGCCTTCGACGCCGCTGCCGCTGCTATTGTGAACGATCGTGATAACTTCTCCCCTTCTTAAGAAGGAACGTCACCGGTCCTCATTACAACAGTCCAAATAACACTGTCGATTTTGAGTGACAGGGCTGCCTCACGCTCTTTACCAATGATGCAAATCAAGTCTATTGATACAATGGTATCCTAATTAGGAAATCGTCGCGTAGACCGACTACTAACATAACAGATGGTTCCGCACCTCTTGAGATTATCATACGGGAGGCTTACTTTCTCCTCATGAACCACTACGGAAAAGCAGGTTTCCCATTGTTGGTAGCTGAAATCAGATAGCTGTATCTCATCGATCACCTTCAACTTATTAAATTCGGTTTCTGAACATACAGCCCTGTTGTGCTCAGGACGTCAAATCCACGTAGTTGATTACAGGAAAGGTGAAAACTCTGCAAGCGGCAATGTTCTCCTCTCATCGATGTATCATGCTGGATGGATAACAGCAGTAATGCTTAGCCCCTTATAACTACCTTATATAAAATTTAGACACAAACAATAAATCTATAATTAAAACATTGTGAAATTAATCATCTCTCATAATCTCTTCAATTTCCCTGCTGTTGAAATTGATTAGATTTATTACACTCACCTGTGCCAACGCCGATGATAAGATTTCGGTCGTTAATTATTATTCAATTTTTTGAGAACTAAATTTCATTCAAAAATATTATGTTAATCCATTGCATCTAATCAAAATATTAGTTATATTGATCACACTAATAATTTCTGTCTGTCAATTACTGCAATCTATGAGCTTCTCAATATGTTGCGTAGTTATAAGACTGGAGGTGGGAAAGATAGATAAGAGGAAATAACTATCATCTGAGGTTATCTTTATGAATCACCATCCCATGAACTCTCACGGTGGTACCCATATCTTCCTGTATTATTCCTTCAGTGTACAACGGGCTAAGTTTATTCCCCTAGCGACGGTTAGATTTAATGAAAACCCTATCCCCCACATTATAAACCGAGGAAGGGAAGCATCGAAAACCTGTGGCCGTAGCCGTAGTGTGGAAATTTAACCCACTAAACCCTCCCTCATGTGCGACGGTTAGTCCTCCCAGAACTTCACCGATTAGGTAGTGCGTCGGGAGGCCGTTGTGAGTATATTACTACTCAATCGTTAGTTTTAGTCATTCTGTCCGAGTCCGGGGGCAATGATATCCATTGCTTGTCGCAAAACTCCTTCAGCTCGTTCAGCAGATCTGCGTGCGTTCTCTGTGTACTGCAGTGTATCCAATATGTTCGCAGCTGCTGCACTTGCCGCGTTCCACTTTCTGCTATCCTCGCACATATGTGTGACCAGATTTGACTCTGTCACTTCTTCGCCGAATGCATTGTGTATCCTAAGGCTAGATTGCTGAGCATTCTATGCTATGCAATCTCTCCACCTGACCATTAGATGTGCTATGAAACGGAGAGGCATTTACAATTTCGATGTCAAAAAAATCATTCCCTAACTACGCTTGAATTAAGGGACCGTTCATTATCGCAAAAGAACATTCATATTCTCTATTCAATTCGATAGGTGGAAAATAATCCGCTTTTAAAATAGAGTTGTTACCAGTTAAAGTTAACGTTGTTGCAATTTTGAGAGCTAATTACCAATTGAAACAATGACGGTTGCAATGAGTTCAGAACGAATAAAGAGCCTCAAGCAGGTTTGTGTCGATTCAGCACTCAGCGTGCAGAAGGCCCAGTTTGAAAAGGAGTTTAAAGCCCTGAAGGATCAAGTGTCCAAACTCACAATACATATCCAATTCCAAATGTGGGGGCTATTTTGCCAAATTTGGGAAAATCACAATTCTTCACAACTTTAGATTTAAAGTCAGGTTTCCGTATGCGGCGGAAAATGTGAATTTTGTCGTCTGCCTTTTTGGGTGAAAAATGCCCCGGGAATATTCCAGAGGGCTATTGATGACGCTCTCAGGGATCATGTAGGAAAGTGTTGCTTTGCTTACATCGATGATGTTATAATTTTTTCTAAAAATCAAGCAGACCACTTGAAGCATATTGAACTAGTGTTAAATAGTCTATTGGCAACGAACATGAGAGTGTCGGTAGAAAAGTCGAAGTTGTTCAAGTCTGTCTTGATTTTGATTTTCCTCAGCCGACAATGTTAAGAGGGCTTCGTTCTTTAATTGGGATGACAGGGTACTATAGATGCTTCATTCGTGATTATGCAAAAATAGCGAAACCACTCACCGGTATCCTTAGAGGTGAGTTCGGTAAAGTATCAGCTTCGCAATCGAAGAAAATTAAGATTTCCTTAGATGTATGTCAGCAGAGATGGCTACACACCGAGAATGGAAGATGGACCTTCAGGCTCATACCGAACATTACAAAATGGTTGAGGTTGCCTAGAAAGCGCGAAACGAACTCCGCAGACGTCATCGTAGAGAAGAGCGCAACCACACTCTCTCTCAGATTGGCAAAACGCAAAATAGCAGGTGACCGGCCACAAGCTGGTCGTCTAGCTGACCTACCGGACGGGGGATCGTAGAATGCTGACGCGTAGCCACGACCCACGTACAGTAACAGCACAATAGGTGACACACTAAACTGGGACTGATTGACTTTTCAGCAGCAATGCTCCTCCCTTCCTCCCGACGTAATACATAACGACAGTTCCGGGGAACAATATGACATGGGGCGGGAGGTTTTAGCGAGGTTAGAGTCCCGCACTTCGGCTTTCGATGCTTTCCTTCTGATATAAAAAAAAAATAACTATTAACACAGTCTGTGTACGAAAAGAAGGTTGACGTCGCAATTATTTGTGAACAATATAAAAACCCAGGCTCTAGTACTTTAATTTCAGATGGCACAAAAAAAGAAAAATGAATGAATTTGTTACAGGAGCTCTGACAACTACGCCAAATATAAAAGCGGGAGACTTCAATGCATGGGCCATAGAATGGAGTAGCAAGAGCACTAACAAAAGGGGCGACGCACTGCTCAAAGCTTTCTCGTTACTTGACGCTGTGCTCTTAAATAAAGGAGGGCGGAACACGTTTGAAAAGAATGGTCGTGGCTCCATCATTGACATAACCTTTGCCAGCAGAGCCTTAGTTCGAACAGCGGATTGAGCGGGTGAGCGACATGTATACACATAGTGACCATGTGGCTATAATGATCGATATTGGTAACCACATGCAAAGCCAGAAAAGCAGTGCGATCAAAAAAAAGAGTACAAGCCAATGCGGAAAGCTGAAACCCTAGATGAAGAGCTCTTTATACGTATGTTGGATGAAAATCTAGCTAGTGTTAATGATGTAAATCTACAGGCAATCATATTAGTCCAGCATATTAGTAAAGCCTGCGATGCCGCATGATTAGGAAAAAGCAAAATGCACTTAGGAAGAAAGCATATTGGTGGAGCAGTGAAATAGACTTTCTGAGAAGTGAGTGCTACAAATCGATGCGACGCTACCAAAGAAGCATAGGCACTGTTGAGAATGCACAACTACGTGAAGCATTCAAGAAGAAACGCAACGAACTCATAAAAGGGAAGATGGACACACCGACTGATTGAAAATGTGCAAATGTGGGTAGAACGAGAACATGGTGAAACTGATTTTTACCTGACGCAATTCATGACGGGGCACGGCTGCTTCAGAGAGTACCAAAAAAAAAAAAAATAAATAAATCACACACACACATGTATTGGACAATTTGGTAGCAGTTGGATAATGGGGTATATAATACACTTACGTAAGCATTTGATTTGTGATGAAGACGTGACCGGAAAAGATTATGTTGGTGTTTCGGAGAGTTGGTTTGGTGTATTTTACTAATTACAAGAATGACAATACTCTTTTTTTTGGTCATGTATTTACGTGGCGTAGAAACGACATTTCCTAATTACTCAAATATTTAGACTTTGTTATTTGCCAAACCTTTCTTTTTAAAACCGCATCCACTTCATCAACATTACCCTCTCCGTGTGAAGTGTGGCAATTCCATTGTTTAAATTTACACTTTAATTTTTTCATAAAATCCGGTAGGCTCGATACCTTGAATTTGTTTTAAGTTGCGAACTACTTCCATCAGAGAATATGAAGATTTTGGATAGGCTTCCGTACAAAACTTCAATCTCCACTAAAAGCGTTATCAAAAATCAAAAAACATCGTATTTTCTGAGGCTTATCACTTATGATGGGGAAAGACCTTGCCTCTCCCGAAAACCAAGACACACAATTGAAAATTGTTACCTGCCGGTAGCTCTTGCTGTTTGAGCTTAAAGGTGTAGACAAAACAAGAGCCAAGGAATTTGAGATCGTTTTAACCAAGGCGTTGGAAGAAAAAGGAAGGTACAGATCTCCCGCTGCTAAAGAATGTCCAAACTCATCTGAATCCGAAAAATCTACAGGTCATGACCATATTGTGCCAAAAATGTTAATTGAACTTCCTTACATGGCAATAGCTTCTCGCACGAGATTGTTTTACGTCATTCTTCGAATCGGTTACTTTCCGTCTCAGTGGAAAAAATCTGTCATAACAATGATTCCGAAACCAGGGAAGGATAAGTCAAGAGCTTCTTCTTACAGGCCCATAAGTCTGCTCCCATGCCTTTCCAAATTGTTTGAAAAGATAATTTTTTTTAAACTTAATCACCATCTGCAAGTCAATAACATATTTCCGGTTCATCAGTTTGGATTTCGATTAAGGTATTGAACAATAGAATAAGTAAACAGAATTACCACCGAAATAAGAATTGCTTTTGAGCTACGACAATATTGCACAGCGGTATTTCTTGATGTAGTTCAAGCTTTTGATCGAGTGTGGCGCGAAGGCTCACTTTATAAAGTAAAATGTTTGCTTCTCCAAAACTCACTCAAAATTCTGGAGTCCTATATAGTGCATCGAATTTTTGTAGTGAGACATAACAATTTCATATCAAACGAATATTGAATTAAAGCTGGCGTTCCGCATAGTAGTGTTCTGGGCCGAATTCTATATACATATATTATATACTGCAGATATACCAACAAATTCAAGAATTGTCACATCAACGTTCGCCGATGACAGAGCTATATTCAGCCGCAATCGCTGCCCAGACAAAGCTGAATCAGACATGGACAATCATCTTAAAACAATTAAGAGTGGTTTGTTTTCTTTTATACTAACTACTTTCGATCCCACGCCACTTTCCCCCCAGAGCCCGCGCGAGCTGAGCTCCATTAAAAACCGAACAAGACTGGGTGTCGACCACAAGTCACTTCGGTACTGAACTACTGGAGTTAGTAGACATGCAATACAAATTAATTAACTATTATACGGATACAGACCTAATGTCATCAGCCATTTATACTAATCATCATGCAGTACAAAGATACATTTAAATAAAGTGTGCGAAATTAAGTTAAACAGTTAATAGAATGCTATGTGTTAAGAAGAGTTAAGAGATTAGATTTTAACTGATCGGAAGAAATAGAATTAGATACAAGGTCATAGTAAAGATTGTAAGACTGACATAAAACACGAAAAGGATCATGCTGCAAATAAGTAGTCTTACATGTATCAACAAGTATAGGAGAATAATTCCTTGTAACCCGAGAAGGAACATTAAAATTAATACTACCAATCAGGGAAGGAGAAAAGATGCTGCCTACAATTAGATTGTGCAAGAATGTGACACCAAGAGTCATTCTACGACTGGATAATTTCGGGAGGCGGATTAAATTAAGACAGCTTTTGTAAGATGGAAGGTTTATATTGGGATCCCAGTGTAAGTTACGCAGTACAAAAAGCAAAAATTGCTTTTGAACGGACTTAAAACAATCACAATACTTTTTAAACTGTGGATCCCATACACACGATGCGTATCCAAGTATTGGCCTAGCCAAAGAAATGAATAATAATTTGGTGGTGTAAGGATCATTAAACTCTTTAGACCATCGTTTAGTGTATCCTTATACACCTCTAGCTTTTCTGAAGATACTAAAGATATGCGACCCAAAATGCAGCTTTGGATCCATCAACACACCCAGATCACTGAATTGTGTAACACGTTATAGAGTGTGATCATTTATATGGAATTTTTCACAATTAAATTTTTACGGTAAGAGACATAATGTTGCATTTGACATAATTAGGCGTAAGATAATTATTGGCGCACCACTGAGATAAGGAATCAAGATCTTCTTGAAGCAACATTTGTTGGACCGGAGATAAAAGAGATAAGCATAACTTAACATCATCAGCGTACATTAAGACGTTAGAATGTTTCATGACAGATGGCAGTTTGTTTATTAAAATATTGAATAATAATGGGCCAAGGTGGCTACCCTGAGGGACACTAATAGTATTAGATATAGCTGTTTTAAAAATAACTCATTGGGTTCTGGAAGTTAGATAGGAAGTAATCCACCTAATTAAATTGGGGGAAAACCAAAGGTATTCAGTTTATTGAGGAGTAAGAAGTGACAAATACTGTCAAATGTTTTACTAATCAGTGTAAATAACATCCATTTGATGTTGTTGCGAAAAACTACAACTGACCAACGAAGTAAATTCTAATAAGTTGGTTGTAGTCGAATGCTTCTTGGTGAAACCGTACTCAACGAAAAACTTCGGGGAAATACAGTGGCAATTACACACGAACTACCAGACAATACAACTTGGATAGAAGTTAAACAGAAGCTAAGACGGCACTTCAGACCAAAGACGACCTTCGCAGAAATATACAACACGCTTCGAGGGGTAAAAGTAAGTAATCTAAGGGAATTATTTGCAATTGTAAAAAAAGCAAATATGACATAAACACACTGTATGAGTTAGAAGATAAGAAACAATATTTATATACCCCGAGATGTGTGAATATAGATTTAGTAGCCATCTTGATAGACAAAATTGATGGGCCAACAAGGGCGTTTATTAACAATACCATGGAATTACAAGACATCATACTAACCGACCTATTCTCGTTGTTTTTGCGTTGACACCTCATATAAAGAAAGCTTTTATCATTTTTGCGATTCTCTTACAAGTTGAAAGTTGCGCTGTTAAAAAAAAGCTGTTTTTGTAATAATCTGTAAAGTGTATGTTACAAGTCTGTAAACATAAGTTTATCCAGGTTTGCCAACTTAAAGAAATGAAAATATGTTGGAAATATTAAATATTTAAAAAAAAAAATATTATAAAAAAATGTATGCAATTGATGGCACAATATTTTTGGAAATCGATAATTTTTCACAAAACTATTGTCCTGCATTGAAAATGGATCACTATGATCACGCAATGATTTTATCACATTTCCTTTTTGCATAGTTTTCATTATATTCTAAAATTTCCGCGAGAAATCAATAAATCGAAAGATTAATCATTTTACAGAGCGATAGCAGTGCACACAAATTAACATTTTTTCTCACAAACAAATTAACACCTCCTCAGCAAATGATGTTAAATTGTTTGCGTAAGAGCTTTCCTTGACACCGCAAAAAACAATTAACAGCTAGTTAATTGTATGTTAGGCGTTAACAGACATACAATTTTCTTGTCAGCGCCTTGAGAATAGGTGGGTAAAAAATACAAAAAATAAGATGCTAGACGATATAAGAGATATCGACTACAGACACAGGAAACCACGAAATAATACTAGCAATCAGAATACTAACTATTCTTATAATAATCACAATATAACCAAAATAATATTAACCAGTATCGAAATAATGATAGACCAAATACAAATACACCCAACAAACCAAACTACGTATTAACGAGGAGGTAAATTTTGTAATGTCACATCTCGGATCACATTACCCATAATAACAATAACCATAGGCAAATATAAAGTAAAATGCCTAATACATACCGGGTCTACAACAAGCATCATAAAACTCGGGGCCCTTAATGAATATCCTCAAATGTCATTAGATAAGCCCCGTTTCTATAAGACGTTAAATGGAACGAAGGAAATTAAATATTCGGTGACAACACAATTTCCCAAATAATTTGAAGGGTTTGGCACACTACAATGGAAACTGATCGATTTTAAAAACTATCAATTTTCAGGTATAATTGGCCAAAATTTCTTAATTCCGCTAAAAGCTTAAGTTAATAATGAGCTTCGATTTGTTGAGATCCTTGGAACTAAATTACACTTCGAGGAGTTCAATTATCCAAGCTCAATAGAGAACATAAGCACTTTACAATCAATAGAGAGCGTCGAAAAGCATAAATTCGAACTTAAACATATAATGAGAGAGGAATTCGATAAAATAACCAAACTACTACACGAATTTGATGACCTTTTTTTTAAAGACGGCGACACATTTTTGTATCATGAAATTGTGACATCAACTAATATGCCCTTATATTCTAAGATATATAGGCACCCGCAAAGCTTCGAAGAAGAGATAAACAGACAAATTCAAGAAATGATACAACAAAAAATAATAAGGGAAAGTAATTCACCCTACAATAGCCCCTTATGGGTAGTAGAAAAAAACAGGATAATTAGAGGAAAAAAATATAGATTAGTTATAGACTATAGGAAGCTTTAAGAATATACAGTTGACGATAAATACCCCATACCAAATCTAAATGCCCTACTAGATAAACTATGCAGATCACAATACTTTACTACTCTCGACCTGGCGAAAGGTTTCCACCAAATCCCGGTAAGAGAAGAGGATAAAGCAAAAACCGCAATTTCCACACCATCAGGACATTACGAGTTTATTAGTATGCCTTTTGACCTCAAAAATGCACCATCGACCTTTCAAAGGTTAAAGAACAAGGTCCTGAAGGACCACATTAACAAAACCTGTGTAGTCTACATGGATGAGATCCTCGTGTTTAGCACCTCGCTGCAAGAACATATCACGAGTATAAAAGCAATATTCCAAGCTCTAAAAAGGGCAGAGCTCAAAATCCAGGTAGATAAATGTAACTTCTTAAAGAAGGAAACGTAATTTTTAGGACAAGTCTAAGGGCATTAAGCCAAACCCCGAAAAAATCTCAATCATCGAGGGCAGAAAAATATTTCTGTCCGTACATCTTTGGAAGGCGATTCGAGCTAGAAACGAACCACCAACCATTTAAGTGGCTGATGACAAAATTTACAGGAAAGGGTATAAGTCCCCGTTTACAAAGATGGCTAATAAACTTGGGGGAATATAACTTCAAAATAGAATACATTAAAGGCAGAAATATAGCCGATTTTTTAAGTAGGATCACCGAAGACGAAATAAGCCATGGCGAGTCCGATAGGAGTTATAAAGAACCCCAGATAGAGATCCTTAACCAAGGGAAAGACATGATCACAGAACATAATAACAACACTCCCAACATCTCAAAACACAAATCATTCTCATACCCAAAAAAAAATTAATACTGGAAATCCGTTCCATAACAAACGGATATACATAGATAGGGACGACATGAACGAAAACCACATATTAGATATCATACGCAGAGAAATAACAAAAGGCAAAATAGGAATACACACTGAATTAAATAATCAAGAATACAATACATTTCAAGATATCGCAATAAACGAATTCTCAACAAACCCTCAAATAAAATTTATTAGGTGCACAAAATTTGCAACGGACGTCGAAACTGAAGAGAGCTTAAATAAGCAAATTGCACTATTTCACAAACACGAAAGCTGCCATTGCGGCATAACAGCAACTTACGAAAAATTAAAATCAAGGAAGTGTAACCCACACTTACCGACCTATTCGCAAGGCGATGACAAAAAAAATTATATGTCTGTTAACGTCTAACATACAATTAACTAGCTGTTAATTGTTTTTTGCGGTGTCAAGGAAAGCTCTTACGCAAACAATTTAACATCATTTGCTGAGGAGGTGTTAATTTGTTCGTGAGAAAAAATGTTAATTTGTGTGCACTGTTATCGCTCTGTAAAATGGTTAATCTTTCGATTTATTGATTTCTCGCGGAAATTTTAGAATATAATGAAAACTATGCAAAAAGGAAATGTGATAAAATCATTGCGTGATTATAGTGATCCATTTTCAATACAGGACAATAGTTTTGAAAAAATTATCGATTTCCAAAAATATTGTGCCATCAATTGCATACATTTGCAGATACATATAAGATAAAATCAGGCATGTCAACTTGGGGGAAAAATTAAAATCAGAAAAAAAAATAAAAATAGTCAGAATTACTCAGAGAACCACTAAAAAACACCTGTTTTCATTTTTGTACAATATATTTTTTTTTTTAATATTTAATATTTCAAACATATTTTCATTTTCTTCTAGGTTGGAAATCTTGCATAAACTAAAGTTTACTGACTGGTAACATACACTTTATAGACTGGTGTTAAAAAAAGCTTTTTTAACAGCGCAGCTTTCAACTTGTGCGAGAATCGCAAAAATGATAAAAGCTTACTTTATATAAGGTGTCAACGCAAAAACAACGAGAATAGGTCGGTTAAAACAATATAAATATCATAATAAATAAATGCAAGATGTGCTCAGGGAGAAAGTACGATCGAAACCCCAAAAAAACAATTTTTTTTTAACAGAAACACCAAAGAAAATTAACGAAATAGTACATGTAGATACATGCTCCCATTTGCAAAATCGTCATTACGTATTTCCACGTCATTTTAAAAATTTTAGATAATAATTTCGGGGTGCCTAATTCAAGCCTAAGTTCTACATTTGATGTGCATTTGGGTAATGAAATTATTTTTTTATAATAAATGGATTGTACTATTTCCTACTGTTCGGAGTATCTTATGCCCCATCAGTGTGCTCCATATAAGAGTGTGGTAGATACAACTCCATCGAACAGCTTGACCTTCCCTGCCCATGAATCCGCTTTGCAAAGGCGCAGCGTTTGTAAGGCCGAACATAATGCACTGTTACCACTTTTTACAGCAGCATCAGTCGCCAATTTTCCTACAGTTGAGGAAGAGAATGTAACACCTAGGTACTTTTAGCTTTTCACTATTTCAATTTTCTGATTTCTAAAGAAAAAATTTATATTTAGCGATTTCCTTCCTAAAATTTACTATTTGTATCTTTTTTGTGTTAAAAGTTAAACGATTCCTCTCACAATATTTATCTGAAGCGACTAAAATTTTTCGCAGTATCGCTGGCGAACGGGCGAGAGCAACAGCGTGGTCTGCAAATAGCAGTACGATCAAATGTAAACTCTCTCCAAACCCCCTTTCTGCAATTGTTCTTCAAAATCTGAAATAAAGAGAATAAAGAGTAGAAGACTAAGAATTTCGCCTTGCAAAACCCCATCTGTGACTGGGATTTCGTTTGATGTAGTATTCTCCTGCTTAATTATGTATGAGACATGCGCGTATAGGGATTGTATTTTGTGTATGAATCACGCACTTACACCTATTGCATAAAGTTTTTGCCATAATAAGTTGTGGTTGATTGAATCAAAAGCACGCCGGAAATCTATAAACAATTCATAGACGGATGACTTTTTTAGAAGTATGTGTATCTGAAAAGCCGACTGAAGTATATATATACATATATATAGTATTATTTACTCAACTTCTTTTTGTCCTGAAGCCATTTTGTGTTTCAGGTATTGCATTGTTTTTTTCCGCCCAAGCGGTAAGTCTCTGTGCTAAAATTTTTGTAAAAAATTTTGAAATGGTGTTACTCAAAGCTATGTCTCTGTAGTTGGAGGGATTTTGTACGTCGCCATTTTTGTGGAATAACACTAACATGGACTGTGACCATGATTTTGGGGTTTTCCATAGGTTAAAATAAGTAATATTGAAGAAGGATTGCAAGTATTTTTCGACTTCATCAGGCAAAGATTTATAGAATTCGCCACTGACCATATCTGGACCTGCAGCTTTGTTATTTTTATAATTTCTGATGAGAGCTTTAACGTCTGAGAGCGCTATATCTAAAATATCGTCATAGGTTCCTAACAAGTTTAGATTGATCACAGATCGCGGTGGATAAATTGATGCATAAAATTTTTCACAGTCGTGAACAGAAATAGGATTGCATAGCATTGTTTTTTTATTACTACCGAAGAAGTCTTTTGCATTTCTCATAATCGCGAATTTTTGTTGTATTATCATGTCATAAGTTTTTTTTTTGTTAAGTACAAGACTTTTGTATTCCCTATTTAGCGAAATGTAATAGTCAAACAAATTAACACCTCCTCAGCAAATGATGATAAATTGTTTGCATAAGAGCTTTTCTTGTCACCGCAAAAAAACCATTAACAGCCAGTTGTATGTATGTTAGGCGTTAACATAAATACAATTTTTGTTGTCATCGCTTTGAGAAAAGGTCAGTTACATTGTCACAAATATATATATTTTAAAATGATTATTATAGAATCAAATATAATGTGACAAAATTATTCTAGATATTGTATAAACTTAGAATTCATGAATTTATAATACAGAAAATGAAAGGATCCAGGAGTATCCTTCTTCAAGGGGGGAAGAAGTTAAGTGACCTCAAACCACATTCAGAAATATGTAGGGGGAAGTAAACTAGCATAAGCATAACCAACAAAAAATAGGATAAGTAGCAGTTATCTTAAATTTAAGCTAAGTTATATATATAAGAATAAACCTCTATATAAAAATAAACCTGTAGATGAAACTGTATATAATAAGAAAAATTAAGAACGACTCTTGCATGTGTCAGAAAAATGTTAAAGTAAGTTAGTCTTAAGACATACACTGAATAAACTAGTGAAATCTACTCTGAAGAGTTTTTTATTGAAAACTATCTTTGTTCCCAACAAACAAATTAAATCACAAATGAAGGCAAGGTACGAAAAATAAAAGGTACTGAGAGATAGTAGAGCTCACTTCAAATCAGCATAAAAAAATATAAAAAAAGACTAACTTTGTCTATGCCGAAGTTGTAATACTCTTCACGCCCCAGCGAGTGGTCCGAGGGTCTTGAAATTTTCATGATTTGTGGATATGGGTCAGAGTCAGAGTGTCTAAATTTCAGTTCAATAAGACAAAAAACAAAAAAGTTTTTCTAGTAAGAACTTTAATTTAAAAGGTGGTTTGTATGGGAGGTACCCCCCCAAGTGGTACGATTCGTCTGATTCACTAACTTGACCGGCGTTTGGTAAAAAGAAACCGATGTACCAAATTTTAGCTGTCTAGCTAAAAAACTGAATGACTAGGAGTGCGAACAGACGGACAGACGGACATGGCTAAATCAACTCGTCTCATCGAGCTGGTCACAAATATATATACTTTATGTGGTCAGCGATGTCTCCTTCTGCGTGTTACAAACTTCATGACAAACTTATAATACTATTTACTAACGTGAAGAGTATAAAAAAGAAAAATGAAGTAGTCAACCTGTCGGTGAGGCAAATCTTGCGTTAGTAGGCATCCAACAAGCAGACTAAAAAGGAAAAATACAATCCTCCAGAGTGTGACAAAAAGGTCGGTAAGGCATGGAAAAGATATCCAAAATTTGCACTTAGTATTTTAAGCACATTGTTAGTTCCAAAAAAAAAAAAATTCTTGGGCGGCGTGTGAAATATTTGCCAAATATTTACCAAAAAAATAATTCATCTCCACAAAAAAAGAATCTTTTTAACTATTGTAAAACTCATACTTAGTGTCTAAGCACATTGTTAAATCTATACTAATCTACACTAATAATATAATAAAGAGGTAATGTTTGTTTAAATGAAACCGGTAATCTTCAAAAATACTTATCCGAAATTAAATTCTTTCACCAGTGGAATGTACGTTACCAATAAGCAGTTATAAGTTAAGGTGTATGTGTGGGTATGTGTATTGGGAAGCATCGTGTGCCTTTGTTGATGTGCAAGGGGAGGAAGAGAGAATAATGAAAGAATAAAATAGTCAAACACCCAATTTACACAAACGTTATAATAATAATAAAATAAAGCAAGCGGCAAGCCAATAAGTCATTCGTGCTGTGACCACTGTGACAGCAACATCGTTTTATTTTCTTATGCTTCCTTTTTATATTTCGTTATTAATTTAATTTTCTTATATGTGCGCTCTCAGAATTGTAACATAAACAATTTAAATTTTTGTTTGAGCGAGGGTGTAGCAACGCGCGCCGGGCCAGCTAGTATTCAATAAATTAATACTTAGTGTCTTATCACATTGTTAGTTATCCAAAATTAGAACTTAGTATTTGAAGCACATTGTTAGTTACAAAAAAAAAAAAAAATCCAGAGGGAACCATGTTTGGCAGCCGTTCTACTTGACTTTTATTTTGTTGCGGAAATATATTTGCGCAAAGAGAAATTTTTTTCCCTCTTTTTTGTTTAATGATTACAATGATACTCTTCACGCAGTAAAGAGAGAAGGAGACATCGGACACCCCATAAAATATATATATTCTTTATCAGTGCGACGAGACGAGTTGATCTAGCCATGTCCATTTGTCCGTCCGTCCGTCTGTCTACCTGTATGCAAACTAGTCCCTCAGTTTTTGAGCTAGAGTGCTGAAATTTTGCACGAAGATTTCTTTTTCCCATACGCAGTACATTTGTCGGAATCAACTCGTCTCATCGAGCTGGTTACAAGGTAACCACCAAACAAACCAGGATCCAAACTAAAGTTCTTATTAGAAAAACTTTGTTTTTCGTACTATCGTTTTGAAATTTGGAAGCTGTAACTTTCCGACTCATGTCCACCATGAACCATGAAAAAAACACATCCATCGAACCACTAGGGGGTACCCACCATACAAGCCAGGATCCTCGATGGAAATTAATAAAACAGAATAATTAAATCTCAGTTACATCGAATGTCGTATGGCTTTCATAAAAAAATAATTAAATGTTAATTAATATTAATATTTATTATTTCTTTCAAATTTCTTAAATTTTTTTTGTCTAGTACACGAGACGCACCACACGGTCTGTAAATTGGGTCAGCTAGCGGGAAATCTAGACACAACTGATTGGGACAGTATTCTAGCTCGTACACAAGTTCTTATCGCCAATAGTAATCAATAATACCACATCAACGACAAGCTGATGACGGCAACCGAGGAAATGATCGACAAAATTACAGTGACTATCAGAAGATTATACAACTCCGTAGTACCCGAGGAAGCGAGGTTTGGTGATGAACTTCTGACTAGTCAATTGTCGTTAGTCAAGGAGAAGGTGGATGACCTGGTATTAGCATGGCATGTCTGGAAAGATATTAACCAACTACTGATGGAAACGGAATCATTACCCTACAACAACGACGTAGCGATCTACACAAATGGTACAACCCTGCTCTACGTTCTCTCCATTCCTAAGGTCCGTGCCGAAATTTTCAACACATTGATAACAATAAGATAACACGTCTGAGAAGGAAAGTGCATAGATTTGAATTTCGACACAAAATCAGGACTGAATTTTGTGTATGAATCACGCACTTACACCTATTGCATAAAGTTTTTGCCATAATAAGTTGTGGTTGATTGAATCAAAAGCACGCCGGAAATCTATAAACAATTCATAGACGGATGACTTTTTTAGAAGTATGTGTATCTGAAAAGCCGACTGAAGTATTTATATACATATATATAGTATTATTTACTCAACTTCTTTTTGTCCTGAAGCCATTTTGTGTTTCAGGTATTGCATTGTTTTTTTCCGCCCAAGCGGTAAGTCTCTGTGCTAAAATTTTTGTAAAAAATTTTGAAATGGTGTTACTCAAAGCTATGTCTCTGTAGTTGGAGGGATTTTGTACGTCGCCATTTTTGTGGAATAACACTAACATGGACTGTGACCATGATTTTGGGGTTTTCCATAGGTTAAAATAAGTAATATTGAAGAAGGATTGCAAGTATTTTTCGACTTCATCAGGAAAAGATTTATAGAATTCGCCACTGACCATATCTGGACCTGCAGCTTTGTTATTTTTATAATTTCTGATGAGAGCTTTAACGTCTGAGAGCGCTATATCTAAAATATCGTCATAGGTTCCTAACAAGTTTAGATTGATCACAGATCGCGGTGGATAAATTGATGCATAAAATTTTTCACAGTCGTGAACAGAAATAGGATTGCATAGCATTGTTTTTTTATTACTACCGAAGAAGTCTTTTGCATTTCTCATAATCGCGAATTTTTGTTGTATTATCATGTCATAAGTTTTTTTTTTGTTAAGTACAAGACTTTTGTATTCCCTATTTAGCGAAATGTAATAGTCAAACAAATTAACACCTCCTCAGCAAATGATGATAAATTGTTTGCATAAGAGCTTTTCTTGTCACCGCAAAAAAACCATTAACAGCCAGTTGTAT
This sequence comes from Amiota mariae, assembly GCA_035041805.1. NCBI lineage: Eukaryota > Metazoa > Arthropoda > Insecta > Diptera > Drosophilidae > Amiota > Amiota mariae. The sequence goes on along the minus strand of JAWNKV010000182.1, from coordinate 112,436 downwards.
GTATGTTAGGCGTTAACATAAATACAATTTTTGTTGTCATCGCTTTGAGAAAAGGTCAGTTACATTGTCACAAATATATATATTTTAAAATGATTATTATAGAATCAAATATAATGTGACAAAATTATTCTAGATATTGTATAAACTTAGAATTCATGAATTTATAATACAGAAAATGAAAGGATCCAGGAGTATCCTTCTTCAAGGGGGGAAGAAGTTAAGTGACCTCAAACCACATTCAGAAATATGTAGGGGGAAGTAAACTAGCATAAGCATAACCAACAAAAAATAGGATAAGTAGCAGTTATCTTAAATTTAAGCTAAGTTATATATATAAGAATAAACCTCTATATAAAAATAAACCTGTAGATGAAACTGTATATAATAAGAAAAATTAAGAACGACTCTTGCATGTGTCAGAAAAATGTTAAAGTAAGTTAGTCTTAAGACATACACTGAATAAACTAGTGAAATCTACTCTGAAGAGTTTTTTATTGAAAACTATCTTTGTTCCCAACAAACAAATTAAATCACAAATGAAGGCAAGGTACGAAAAATAAAAGGTACTGAGAGATAGTAGAGCTCACTTCAAATCAGCATAAAAAAATATAAAAAAAGACTAACTTTGTCTATGCCGAAGTTGTAATACTCTTCACGCCCCAGCGAGTGGTCCGAGGGTCTTGAAATTTTCATGATTTGTGGATATGGGTCAGAGTCAGAGTGTCTAAATTTCAGTTCAATAAGACAAAAAACAAAAAAGTTTTTCTAGTAAGAACTTTAATTTAAAAGGTGGTTTGTATGGGAGGTACCCCCCCAAGTGGTACGATTCGTCTGATTCACTAACTTGACCGGCGTTTGGTAAAAAGAAACCGATGTACCAAATTTTAGCTGTCTAGCTAAAAAACTGAATGACTAGGAGTGCGAACAGACGGACAGACGGACATGGCTAAATCAACTCGTCTCATCGAGCTGGTCACAAATATATATACTTTATGTGGTCAGCGATGTCTCCTTCTGCGTGTTACAAACTTCATGACAAACTTATAATACTATTTACTAACGTGAAGAGTATAAAAAAGAAAAATGAAGTAGTCAACCTGTCGGTGAGGCAAATCTTGCGTTAGTAGGCATCCAACAAGCAGACTAAAAAGGAAAAATACAATCCTCCAGAGTGTGACAAAAAGGTCGGTAAGGCATGGAAAAGATATCCAAAATTTGCACTTAGTATTTTAAGCACATTGTTAGTTCCAAAAAAAAAAAAATTCTTGGGCGGCGTGTGAAATATTTGCCAAATATTTACCAAAAAAATAATTCATCTCCACAAAAAAAGAATCTTTTTAACTATTGTAAAACTCATACTTAGTGTCTAAGCACATTGTTAAATCTATACTAATCTACACTAATAATATAATAAAGAGGTAATGTTTGTTTAAATGAAACCGGTAATCTTCAAAAATACTTATCCGAAATTAAATTCTTTCACCAGTGGAATGTACGTTACCAATAAGCAGTTATAAGTTAAGGTGTATGTGTGGGTATGTGTATTGGGAAGCATCGTGTGCCTTTGTTGATGTGCAAGGGGAGGAAGAGAGAATAATGAAAGAATAAAATAGTCAAACACCCAATTTACACAAACGTTATAATAATAATAAAATAAAGCAAGCGGCAAGCCAATAAGTCATTCGTGCTGTGACCACTGTGACAGCAACATCGTTTTATTTTCTTATGCTTCCTTTTTATATTTCGTTATTAATTTAATTTTCTTATATGTGCGCTCTCAGAATTGTAACATAAACAATTTAAATTTTTGTTTGAGCGAGGGTGTAGCAACGCGCGCCGGGCCAGCTAGTATTCAATAAATTAATACTTAGTGTCTTATCACATTGTTAGTTATCCAAAATTAGAACTTAGTATTTGAAGCACATTGTTAGTTACAAAAAAAAAAAAAAATCCAGAGGGAACCATGTTTGGCAGCCGTTCTACTTGACTTTTATTTTGTTGCGGAAATATATTTGCGCAAAGAGAAATTTTTTTCCCTCTTTTTTGTTTAATGATTACAATGATACTCTTCACGCAGTAAAGAGAGAAGGAGACATCGGACACCCCATAAAATATATATATTCTTTATCAGCGCGACGAGACGAGTTGATCTAGCCATGTCCATTTGTCCGTCTGTCTACCTGTATGCAAACTAGTCCCTCAGTTTTTGAGCTAGAGTGCTGAAATTTTGCACGAAGATTTCTTTTTCCCATACGCAGTACATTTGTCGGAATCAACTCGTCTCATCGAGCTGGTTACAAGGTAACCACCAAACAAACCAGGATCCAAACTAAAGTTCTTATTAGAAAAACTTTGTTTTTCGTACTATCGTTTTGAAATTTGGAAGCTGTAACTTTCCGACTCATGTCCACCATGAACCATGAAAAAAACACATCCATCGAACCACTAGGGGGTACCCACCATACAAGCCAGGATCCTCGATGGAAATTAATAAAACAGAATAATTAAATCTCAGTTACATCGAATGTCGTATGGCTTTCATAAAAAAATAATTAAATGTTAATTAATATTAATATTTATTATTTCTTTCAAATTTCTTAAATTTTTTTTGTCTAGTACACGAGACGCACCACACGGTCTGTAAATTGGGTCAGCTAGCGGGAAATCTAGACACAACTGATTGGGACAGTATTCTAGCTCGTACACAAGTTCTTATCGCCAATAGTAATCAATAATACCACATCAACGACAAGCTGATGACGGCAACCGAGGAAATGATCGACAAAATTACAGTGACTATCAGAAGATTATACAACTCCGTAGTACCCGAGGAAGCGAGGTTTGGTGATGAACTTCTGACTAGTCAATTGTCGTTAGTCAAGGAGAAGGTGGATGACCTGGTATTGGCATGGCATGTCTGGAAAGATATTAACCAACTACTGATGGAAACGGAATCATTACCCTACAACAACGACGTAGCGATCTACACAAATGGTACAACCCTGCTCTACGTTCTCTCCATTCCTAAGGTCCGTGCCGAAATTTTCAACACATTGATAACAATAAGATAACACGTCTGAGAAGGAAAGTGCATAGATTTGAATTTCGACACAAAATCAGGACTGAATTTTGTGTATGAATCACGCACTTACACCTATTGCATAAAGTTTTTGCCATAATAAGTTGTGGTTGATTGAATCAAAAGCACGCCGGAAATCTATAAACAATTCATAGACGGATGACTTTTTTAGAAGTATGTGTATCTGAAAAGCCGACTGAAGTATTTATATACATATATATAGTATTATTTACTCAACTTCTTTTTGTCCTGAAGCCATTTTGTGTTTCAGGTATTGCATTGTTTTTTTCCGCCCAAGCGGTAAGTCTCTGTGCTAAAATTTTTGTAAAAAATTTTGAAATGGTGTTACTCAAAGCTATGTCTCTGTAGTTGGAGGGATTTTGTACGTCGCCATTTTTGTGGAATAACACTAACATGGACTGTGACCATGATTTTGGGGTTTTCCATAGGTTAAAATAAGTAATATTGAAGAAGGATTGCAAGTATTTTTCGACTTCATCAGGCAAAGATTTATAGAATTCGCCACTGACCATATCTGGACCTGCAGCTTTGTTATTTTTATAATTTCTGATGAGAGCTTTAACGTCTGAGAGCGCTATATCTAAAATATCGTCATAGGTTCCTAACAAGTTTAGATTGATCACAGATCGCGGTGGATAAATTGATGCATAAAATTTTTCACAGTCGTGAACAGAAATAGGATTGCATAGCATTGTTTTTTTATTACTACCGAAGAAGTCTTTTGCATTTCTCATAATCGCGAATTTTTGTTGTATTATCATGTCATAAGTTTTTTTTTTGTTAAGTACAAGACTTTTGTATTCCCTATTTAGCGAAATGTAATAGTCAAACAAATTAACACCTCCTCAGCAAATGATGATAAATTGTTTGCATAAGAGCTTTTCTTGTCACCGCAAAAAAACCATTAACAGCCAGTTGTATGTATGTTAGGCGTTAACATAAATACAATTTTTGCTGTCATCGCTTTGAGAAAAGGTCGGTTACATTGTCACAAATATATATATTTTAAAATGATTATTATAGAATCAAATATAATGTGACAAAATTATTCTAGATATTGTATAAACTTAGAATTCATGAATTTATAATACAGAAAATGAAAGGATCCAGGAGTATCCTTCTTCAAGGGGGGAAGAAGTTAAGTGACCTCAAACCACATTCAGAAATATGTAGGGGGAAGTAAACTAGCATAAGCATAACCAACAAAAAATAGGATAAGTAGCAGTTATCTTAAATTTAAGCTAAGTTATATATATAAGAATAAACCTCTATATAAAAATAAACCTGTAGATGAAACTGTATATAATAAGAAAAATTAAGAACGACACTTGCATGTGTCAGAAAAATGTTAAAGTAAGTTAGTCTTAAGACATACACTGAATAAACTAGTGAAATCTACTCTGAAGAGTTTTTTATTGAAAACTATCTTTGTTCCCAACAAACAAATTAAATCACAAATGAAGGCAAGGTACGAAAAATAAAAGGTACTGAGAGATAGTAGAGCTCACTTCAAATCAGCATAAAAAAATATAAAAAAAGACTAACTTTGTCTATGCCGAAGTTGTAATACTCTTCACGCCCCAGCGAGTGGTCCGAGGGTCTTGAAATTTTCATGATTTGTGGATATGGGTCAGAGTCAGAGTGTCTAAATTTCAGTTCAATAAGACAAAAAACAAAAAAGTTTTTCTAGTAAGAACTTTAATTTAAAAGGTGGTTTGTATGGGAGGTACCCCCCCAAGTGGTACGATTCGTCTGATTCACTAACTTGACCGGCGTTTGGTAAAAAGAAACCGATGTACCAAATTTTAGCTGTCTAGCTAAAAAACTGAATGACTAGGAGTGCGAACAGACGGACAGACGGACATGGCTAAATCAACTCGTCTCATCGAGCTGGTCACAAATATATATACTTTATGTGGTCTGCGATGTCTCCTTCTGCGTGTTACAAACTTCATGACAAACTTATAATACTATTTACTAACGTGAAGAGTATAAAAAAGAAAAATGAAGTAGTCAACCTGTCGGTGAGGCAAATCTTGCGTTAGTAGGCATCCAACAAGCAGACTAAAAAGGAAAAATACAATCCTCCAGAGTGTGACAAAAAGGTCGGTAAGGCATGGAAAAGATATCCAAAATTTGCACTTAGTATTTTAAGCACATTGTTAGTTCCAAAAAAAAAAAATTTCTTGGGCGGCGTGTGAAATATTTGACAAATATTTACCAAAAAAAATAATTCATCTCCAAAAAAAAAAATTATTTATAACTATTGTAAAACTCATACTTAGTGTCTAAGCACATTGTTAAATCTATACTAATCTACACTAATAATATAATAAAGAGGTAATGTTTGTTTAAATGAAACCGGTAATCTTCAAAAATACTTATCCGAAATTAAATTCTTTCACCAGTGGAATGTACGTTACCAATAAGCAGTTATAAGTTAAGGTGTATGTGTGGGTATGTGTATTGGGAAGCATCGTGTGCCTTTGTTGATGTGCAAGGGGAGGAAGAGAGAATAATGAAAGAATAAAATAGTCAAACACCCAATTTACACAAACGTTATAATAATAATAAAATAAAGCAAGCGGCAAGCCAATAAGTCATTCGTGCTGTGACCGCTGTGACAGCAACATCGTTTTATTTTCTTATGCTTCCTTTTTATATTTCGTTATTAATTTAATTTTCTTATATGTGCGCTCTCAGAATTGTAACATAAACAATTTAAATTTTTGTTTGAGCGAGGGTGTAGCAACGCGCGCCGGGCCAGCTAGTATTCAATAAATTAATACTTAGTGTCTTATCACATTGTTAGTTATCCAAAATTAGAACTTAGTATTTGAAGCACATTGTTAGTTACAAAAAAAAAAAAAAATCCAGAGGGAACCATGTTTGGCAGCCGTTCTACTTGACTTTTATTTTGTTGCGGAAATATATTTGCGCAAAGAGAAATTTTTTTCCCTCTTTTTTGTTTAATGATTACAATGATACTCTTCACGCAGTAAAGAGAGAAGGAGACATCGGACACCCCATAAAATATATATATTCTTTATCAGCACGACGAGACGAGTTGATCTAGCCATGTCCATTTGTCCGTCCGTCCGTCTGTCTACCTGTATGCAAACTAGTCCCTCAGTTTTTGAGCTAGAGTGCTGAAATTTTGCACGAAGATTTCTTTTTCCCATACGCAGTACATTTGTCGGAATCAACTCGTCTCATCGAGCTGGTTACAAGGTAACCACCAAACAAACCAGGATCCAAACTAAAGTTCTTATTAGAAAAACTTTGTTTTTCGTACTATCGTTTTGAAATTTGGAAGCTGTAACTTTCCGACTCATGTCCACCATGAACCATGAAAAAAACACATCCATCGAACCACTAGGGGGTACCCACCATACAAGCCAGGATCCTCGATGGAAATTAATAAAACAGAATAATTAAATCTCAGTTACATCGAATGTCGTATGGCTTTCATAAAAAAATAATTAAATGTTAACTAATATTAATATTTATTATTTCTTTCAAATTTCTTAAATTTTTTTTGTCTAGTACACGAGACGCACCACACGGTCTGTAAATTGGGTCAGCTAGCGGGAAATCTAGACACAACTGATTGGGACAGTATTCTAGCTCGTACACAAGTTCTTATCGCCAATAGTAATCAATAATACCACATCAACGACAAGCTGATGACGGCAACCGAGGAAATGATCGACAAAATTACAGTGACTATCAGAAGATTATACAACTCCGTAGTACCCGAGGAAGCGAGGTTTGGTGATGAACTTCTGACTAGTCAATTGTCGTTAGTCAAGGAGAAGGTGGATGACCTGGTATTGGCATGGCATGTCTGGAAAGATATTAACCAACTACTGATGGAAACGGAATCATTACCCTACAACAACGACGTAGCGATCTACACAAATGGTACAACCCTGCTCTACGTTCTCTCCATTCCTAAGGTCCGTGCCGAAATTTTCAACACATTGATAACAATAAGATAACACGTCTGAGAAGGAAAGTGCATAGATTTGAATTTCGACACAAAATCAGGACTGAATTTTGTGTATGAATCACGCACTTACACCTATTGCATAAAGTTTTTGCCATAATAAGTTGTGGTTGATTGAATCAAAAGCACGCCGGAAATCTATAAACAATTCATAGACGGATGACTTTTTTAGAAGTATGTGTATCTGAAAAGCCGACTGAAGTATTTATATACATATATATAGTATTATTTACTCAACTTCTTTTTGTCCTGAAGCCATTTTGTGTTTCAGGTATTGCATTGTTTTTTTCCGCCCAAGCGGTAAGTCTCTGTGCTAAAATTTTTGTAAAAAATTTTGAAATGGTGTTACTCAAAGCTATGTCTCTGTAGTTGGAGGGATTTTGTACGTCGCCATTTTTGTGGAATAACACTAACATGGACTGTGACCATGATTTTGGGGTTTTCCATAGGTTAAAATAAGTAATATTGAAGAAGGATTGCAAGTATTTTTCGACTTCATCAGGCAAAGATTTATAGAATTCGCCACTGACCATATCTGGACCTGCAGCTTTGTTATTTTTATAATTTCTGATGAGAGCTTTAACGTCTGAGAGCGCTATATCTAAAGTATCGTCATAGGTTCCTAACAAGTTTAGATTGATCACAGATCGCGGTGGATAAATTGATGCATAAAATTTTTCACAGTCGTGAACAGAAATAGGATTGCATAGCATTGTTTTTTTATTACTACCGAAGAAGTCTTTTGCATTTCTCATAATCGCGAATTTTTGTTGTATTATCATGTCATAAGTTTTTTTTTTGTTAAGTACAAGACTTTTGTATTCCCTATTTAGCGAAATGTAATAGTCAAACAAATTAACACCTCCTCAGCAAATGATGATAAATTGTTTGCATAAGAGCTTTTCTTGTCACCGCAAAAAAACCATTAACAGCCAGTTGTATGTATGTTAGGCGTTAACATAAATACAATTTTTGTTGTCATCGCTTTGAGAAAAGGTCGGTTACATTGTCACAAATATATATATTTTAAAATGATTATTATAGAATCAAATATAATGTGACAAAATTATTCTAGATATTGTATAAACTTAGAATTCATGAATTTATAATACAGAAAATGAAAGGATCCAGGAGTATCCTTCTTCAAGGGGGGAAGAAGTTAAGTGACCTCAAACCACATTCAGAAATATGTAGGGGGAAGTAAACTAGCATAAGCATAACCAACAAAAAATAGGATAAGTAGCAGTTATCTTAAATTTAAGCTAAGTTATATATATAAGAATAAACCTCTATATAAAAATAAACCTGTAGATGAAACTGTATATAATAAGAAAAATTAAGAACGACACTTGCATGTGTCAGAAAAATGTTAAAGTAAGTTAGTCTTAAGACATACACTGAATAAACTAGTGAAATCTACTCTGAAGAGTTTTTTATTGAAAACTATCTTTGTTCCCAACAAACAAATTAAATCACAAATGAAGGCAAGGTACGAAAAATAAAAGGTACTGAGAGATAGTAGAGCTCACTTCAAATCAGCATAAAAAAATATAAAAAAAGACTAACTTTGTCTATGCCGAAGTTGTAATACTCTTCACGCCCCAGCGAGTGGTCCGAGGGTCTTGAAATTTTCATGATTTGTGGATATGGGTCAGAGTCAGAGTGTCTAAATTTCAGTTCAATAAGACAAAAAACAAAAAAGTTTTTCTAGTAAGAACTTTAATTTAAAAGGTGGTTTGTATGGGAGGTACCCCCCAAGTGGTACGATTCGTCTGATTCACTAACTTGACCGGCGTTTGGTAAAAAGAAACCGATGTACCAAATTTTAGCTGTCTAGCTAAAAAACTGAATGACTAGGAGTGCGAACAGACGGACAGACGGACATGGCTAAATCAACTCGTCTCATCGAGCTGGTCACAAATATATATACTTTATGTGGTCTGCGATGTCTCCTTCTGCGTGTTACAAACTTCATGACAAACTTATAATACTATTTACTAACGTGAAGAGTATAAAAAAGAAAAATGAAGTAGTCAACCTGTCGGTGAGGCAAATCTTGCGTTAGTAGGCATCCAACAAGCAGACTAAAAAGGAAAAATACAATCCTTCAGAGTGTGACAAAAAGGTCGGTAAGGCATGGAAAAGATATCCAAAATTTGCACTTAGTATTTTAAGCACATTGTTAGTTCCAAAAAAAAAAATTTCTTGGGCGGCGTGTGAAATATTTGCCAAATATTTACCAAAAAAAATAATTCATCTCCAAAAAAAAAAATTATTTATAACTATTGTAAAACTCATACTTAGTGTCTAAGCACATTGTTAAATCTATACTAATCTACACTAATAATATAATAAAGAGGTAATGTTTGTTTAAATGAAACCGGTAATCTTCAAAAATACTTATCCGAAATTAAATTCTTTCACCAGTGGAATGTACGTTACCAATAAGCAGTTATAAGTTAAGGTGTATGTGTGGGTATGTGTATTGGGAAGCATCGTGTGCCTTTGTTGATGTGCAAGGGGAGGAAGAGAGAATAATGAAAGAATAAAATAGTCAAATACCCAATTTACACAAACGTTATAATAATAATAAAATAAAGCAAGCGGCAAGCCAATAAGTCATTCGTGCTGTGACCGCTGTGACAGCAACATCGTTTTATTTTCTTATGCTTCCTTTTTATATTTCGTTGTTAATTTAATTTTCTTATATGTGCGCTCTCAGAATTGTAACATAAACAATTTAAATTTTTGTTTGAGCGAGGGTGTAGCAACGCGCGCCGGGCCAGCTAGTATTCAATAAATTAATACTTAGTGTCTTATCACATTGTTAGTTATCCAAAATTAGAACTTAGTATTTGAAGCACATTGTTAGTTACAAAAAAAAAAAAAAATCCAGAGGGAACCATGTTTGGCAGCCGTTCTACTTGACTTTTATTTTGTTGCGGAAATATATTTGCGCAAAGAGAAATTTTTTTCCCTCTTTTTTGTTTAATGATTACAATGATACTCTTCACGCAGTAAAGAGAGAAGGAGACATCGGACACCCCATAAAATATATATATTCTTTATCAGCGCGACGAGACGAGTTGATCTAGCCATGTCCATTTGTCCGTCTGTCTACCTGTATGCAAACTAGTTCCTCAGTTTTTGAGCTAGAGTGCTGAAATTTTGCACGAAGATTTCTTTTTCCCATACGCAGTACATTTGTCGGAATCAACTCGTCTCATCGAGCTGGTTACAAGGTAACCACCAAACAAACCAGGATCCAAACTAAAGTTCTTATTAGAAAAACTTTGTTTTTCGTACTATCGTTTTGAAATTTGGAAGCTGTAACTTTCCGACTCATGTCCACCATGAACCATGAAAAAAACACATCCATCGAACCACTAGGGGGTACCCACCATACAAGCCAGGATCCTCGATGGAAATTAATAAAACAGAATAATTAAATCTCAGTTACATCGAATGTCGTATGGCTTTCATAAAAAAATAATTAAATGTTAATTAATATTAATATTTATTATTTCTTTCAAATTTCTTAATTTTTTTTTTTTTGTCTAGTACACGAGACGCACCACACGGTCTGTAAATTGGGTCAGCTAGCGGGAAATCTAGACACAACTGATTGGGACAGTATTCTAGCTCGTACACAAGTTCTTATCGCCAATAGTAATCAATAATACCACATCAACGACAAGCTGATGACGGCAACCGAGGAAATGATCGACAAAATTACAGTGACTATCAGAAGATTATACAACTCCGTAGTACCCGAGGAAGCGAGGTTTGGTGATGCACTTCTGACTAGTCAATTGTCGTTAGTCAAGGAGAAGGTGGATGACCTGGTATTGGCATGGCATGTCTGGAAAGATATTAACCAACTACTGATGGAAACGGAATCATTACCCTACAACAACGACGTAGCGATCTACACAAATGGTACAACCCTGCTCTACGTTCTCTCCATTCCTAAGGTCCGTGCCGAAATTTTCAACACATTGATAACAATAAGATAACACGTCTGAGAAGGAAAGTGCATAGATTTGAATTTCGACACAAAATCAGGACTGAAGGAGGCATTTGGCATAAAAGGCCGCTGCCATGTCTTAGGAAACACAACTATCTGCGAAAAATCATCTCTGCAGAAACTGAACGAAACCAGCTGCATACATAAGTTGTTGAAGGAAAGTTCAGCTGAATGTATTTTTTATACAACCTCCGAGGAAATCATCGAGCTCTTGTAAGAGGATATACTCCATCTCTCTAACTTTCGTGGGAATATAACATCTCATAATTCCTCTGAATATTTGTCAGATACTTAGAACTTGTGTACGAGCTAGAATACTGTCCCAATTAGTTGCGTCTGGATTTTCCGCTAGCCGACCCAATTTACAGATCGTGTGGTGCGTCTCGTATACTAGACAAAAAAAAAAATTTAAGAAATTTGAAAGTATTATAATAACATTGTACAATGGTTCAATTTAGTCTTTACGTTATAGCCGAATTTATTGTAAATTATACGGAAATTATACTATGCTTACACAAGTTAAGTACCCTTTTTTCCTAAGTTTTAAAATGAGTAACAGTGTACCTTCGCCTCACATTTACGTTTTATCCGAAGTCATTGCAATGTATACATGGTTTAACTGAAATTAAACTATGCTTAGGAGAATTTTTTTTTTCTAACTAAGAATGCGTTTAAAATAAAAAAGATTTGATAACTAACAATGTGCTTAGACGCTAAGTATTAATTTATTCAATATTTAACAATGTGCTTAGACACTAAAAATATTCTTTTTTTGTGGAGAGATTTGTTAGTAGTGTTAGGCTAGGAAGAATCAGTATTAATAGGTAAGAAAGGTCAGTAGTATAAGGTTAAAAAGGTTACTTTGGTAGAAGGATTTTGTTGTAGAAAATTTTCTTTGTTTTTATATTCTTTGTATGAGGTTGTTTAAGTGGAAGGATTTGAACTCAATGTGAATGTTGTCCCCATTTCTCATGTTTCACCGACTTATTTGTCATATCATGTATGATCGTATTTTTCCTTTTTAGCCTGCTTGTTGGCTGCCTACTAAGGCACGATTTGTGTCACCGACAGGTTGACTACTTCATTTTTCGTTTCTTTTATTTTATTTGACGTGAGCTTTATACAGCTTCTTGCCAGAGTCTGTGGCTATCTACAATATTATATCTTTGTACCCTGCCTTCATTTTTGGCAACAAAGATAGGTTGTCCAACTATGAATTCTCCAGGAAGTTTTTTTATTTACGGCCTAGTTGCGCTCACGCTGTTTTTTATTTCATAATGTCTTCATTTAATCTTGAGTTATAATTGCTTAATTTTTTGTAGCTTATACGCTCTGCCTTGTTGAAGAACAGATCGTTTGGTTTCTTTCATATTTCCGAAAGAATAGTGTTATTGTAACGGTCCACTCTCAAACATATCAATTTCTTCGTACAGAGTTCGTTTTGATGTAACGGAGTATCTCTATTAGGGTAGAATGAAATCGCTCCACCTGACCATTGACCTCGCTTTTCTGGGTTGGCGTAAAATAGGTTTGTATCTTTAGGGAATGCAAATAATTAAGGACTGTTAGACTAATGAAACCCCTTTCATTATATGAAATCATTATTTTGGAAGCCAAAGGTACTAAGGTACTTATCACCACCTATGTCGAAAATTTCGACATGAAAGATCTCGAATAGGAACGGGAGTACCGCATAATGCGGATGTTGTGAGTGACGGTCATACTTGTTGAAGTAACATCGTCAATCATTCTCTGGAGAACCGACGGGGCATTTCTCAATCCAAATGGCAACTTCAAAAATCCGTATTCGTTCATCGTTGAGAAAAACTTTCTTTTCAATATCGTAAGGTTTCAACGCTACCTGAAGAATTTCAAGCGAGTTTTAGGAAGAAACACTCTACTGTAGACAATATTTATAACATTTGTTCAGGAATTCACTTTAACATCAAAGAGAAGAAAGAAGTCTATACATTTTTGTGGATTTTAAAGCGGTCTTTGATAAAGTTCCAAGAAAGCTTTTAATATACAAGTTGCATATGATGGACATTTTCACAAAAATGGTAAATTTTATTGACCAGGTTTATAAAGACATCAGTTCTTTAATATAGACGGGTAAGGTTATGTCGGACAAATTTTATATGTGGCGGGCTTATTCCATATAGAAAAGGGGTTACTAAACGTACGGCCATAGAAACATACTTCAAGTGAATATTTAAATGATGCGATGACGGAAATATATATATGTATTATATGGAATAAACAACAATGCACTCACTTCATTCCAATTCGTTTTTACCCAATCATCGTTTGATTATGTGTGGGTCGTTGCTCAGAGGCTCACAAGGCAAATATACTTTTTTTTTTGTTGGTGTTATTGTTGTATTTAGAACGCTCAAGAGTATTACGCTCTATGTTCTCTTCTTTTTGTATACGATGTTTACTGAGATCGTTACAAGAGAGTATGTGTTGTAAGCTCGCGAGAAAATATGCAAACTGATGCTATGTAATGCAACAAAGAAAATAATATTATTTAATTGTATTCGCGATATTCACATTTCTTCTTTACTTTGTATACCATGGAATCTATCATAAATAATTACACATCATGGATATCCGGAAATTCTTCATTAAGGTACCGCATTTTCTCGGACTCAAATACACATCCACCTGAAATAATGGTGATGTCAACAGAAAATGCTAGCGCGATACCAAATGTAATTTTTATCACAATTCATTATAAAGAGGTCAATTGTAAAAAAAAAACGAAAGAAAGATGCTTTACTTATGTTTGTTTACTTTACTCACGTGCACAACATTTCAACAACAACAACACACCTGCCCACAATTACAACTGTTGAGTTTTCGCTCTTCTCTAGAATCAAGTTTGTGCTCATGGAGAGAGCGAATTTCATTTATGCTTTTCATTTGTGTGTGTGCCCTAAATACGCCGATCGCGCATATTAATTTGTGTGCATGTCGCTAAGGCTTTGCTGTTATATGTCATACAAATAAAAACGTTATTTGTCCCAATTATTTAGATTATTTATTATAATATGGTAATATGTAAAAAATAAGTAAACTGCAACAATTAATGAAAAATTTAATGTTTGATTAGCACGTTAATTCATTAATTCATCTTATTAGAAGGCACAAAAAAAGTCTGAATGCCAGCGAGAAAATCAGAGGGGCTGGATGGCAACCGAATACTAGTCAGACATATGTATGTCGTATGACATTGGATTATGAAACGTTGAAACAGGAAGAAATTATGAAATATATGATGAAAACAGAAACTCCGGATTCATCGTTCAAATTTCCTGCTTCTCTGGAAATCAAATGAGAAAATTCTAATGCAACTGGCTAGACTGCTTCAAATGGTTGGTTAAAAGTAAAGAGAAAAATGGAGCGTTTTGCAAGTGTTCTATTTTATTTGCCTCAGAGTATGGTGGTTCTTGTTCTAGTCAGCTATATCAGCAATTTGTCATTTTTAACTCTATTGCCAAACATTATATTCATTTACTAAATGCGATTAATTTTTTATGAAGCAATTGAAAACTGAAAAACTTTTGTCACAGTTCCATTGACCAAATAAAAAAAGCTATCGAAGATATGACTCGCCACCTCAATGTACAGTACCATTGTTTTGCTGAAGAAAAAGCACACCACTTCATGAAAAACATGAAAACGCAGAATTCCAATTCCATCTACGTTCTTCTCGATAAGAAAAAAAAATCAGCCAAGTGTGAGTCGGACTCGCACACGGAGGGTTCCGTACCATCATACAAGATTTTTTGCTTAAAATATAAAATAATGTTTATATTTAATAGCCTAAAAGTATACTACAATTTACAGCTCAAAGTATACTACAAAAAACAAAAAATTAAACAAAAGGTTAAATTAAAGAACAATGCTTCTAAAAATGTATATTTTTAGTATTTGTCGTTCTATACCCAAGTGAATTACACACTCTGTGAAAATTTCAACTCTCTACATTTTACGGTTCATGAGATAGAGCAGGAGAAGGACGGACGGACATTGTAAGCTTAGTAATAGGGTCCCGTTAGTTCCGTATGGGTACGGAACCCTAAAAAGCCATAGTGGAATACAATCGAAAGCATTTAGGCCCGATAGTGAAAACGATTCTTTTTTGTTCACGCAATAATTTTCCGTTGCGGGGCACAGAGACTCTGGTGACAAACATAATGTTGCATTATCAGGCCAAGAAGAGGTTTTCCGAGCACTTTTGGCATTTCGTATAGAAGAAGGTGATGAAGATTTAAGAGCGCACTTGGAAACAGTACCTAAAAACTGCACACTATCCAGAACGACGTTATCATCATTGGGCAAACAATCCGCTCAAAGATTGTCCAGCGGATTAAAAAAAATTTTTTATAATCTGTGACGAGACGGTTGATGTGAGTAAAATGGAGCAGCTGTCCTTATGCGTCCTATATCGATGTGGGCAAAGATTGGATTCATTCAACTGAAATCCACGACAAGAAAAAATGTGACGGAAGAAATCACGAAAGAGTTATAAGCTTTAGATTTGAATATAACTTGGCTGCGCGGGTAAGGATACGATAGAGAGTCTAACTTTTCTGGCAACGAAAATGGAGTCCAAGTCCATATGATAAACAACCCTTGGCATTCTATACGCATTGCTTCAGTCACTCATTAAATTTATGTGTTTCAAGTTCAAGATATCCGAAACATGCCTGGAACAGTTTCTTCAGTGATGCAACTTTTGCAAGATGAAATCCAAAATGAAGCTCCGGAGTCAAAGAAAACTCATATGAAAACTATTTGCACTACTCGTTGGGTCGAAAAACATGAATGTGGTTACACATTTGCTGAATTGCTGCCTCACATTATTGAGGCAATAGAAAAGCTTAAGAATGACAGAGACAGCGAGACATGATCAAACGCGATACAACGATTGCAAAAACAGAATTTCTCATCTCCCTGCAAGTTTTTATCGCTGTCAATGAACCAATCCTGATGCTCAGTAGGACTCTCCAGACACCAAAACTTCATCAGCTTGTGCTCTCTTCGCCAATGTAATTGACTTGTTACTTGAAACAAGAAAGAATGAAGCATCTTTCGATAGAATTTTTGAAGAAACCAAGAGAATTTCTGACGAAATAGGATTCGAGTAAAAAATTCCTCGTTTATATTGTCGGGATCCAAGTAAAATTCCAGACCTAATCGACTTCGCAGTTACTCGCAACATTTCTCGTAGTGTGATTTCAACGGAAACCCATGCCGAGTTATCATCAGACCATTCCCCAGTCACATTTCACTTACTGGAGCGTCCCGCAATAAGTGATCTTTCTTTCATGCTTACCTCATGGAAAACTGATTGGCTCAGGTATAAAAAATACGTCATCTCCCACATATGTATGTGACCAAAACTTGATACCGGAACTGACATTGACAACCCACTGGAACATTTCAACATAACCATTGCGAGCGCTGCTGTTGCCACGATACCGATTGTACAATCTGGTCCAAAGAAAACTGTTGTTTTAACTAGCGCGGAAATTGAACACCTAGTCGTAGAAAATCGATCTCCAGCATCGTTACAAAGACTCAAAACTGCTAAAAAATATTTAAGCAATGCTCTCAAGACTGAGGATCGTAAAATCCAAAGGCACTACATCGAGTACCAAGTTCTCGATTTGGAGAGGCTTCCACTGCTAACCATCTCAAATCCGTCTTCCAACCAAACTTGCCTAGAAACGGATTTCAGCTTCCCCAGCAGCCATGTGCTCAGTTTCCTAATAGCAGCGTACTTAAAACTAGTGCACATGAGTTAAGAACGGCAATTCACGAGGAGCTAATTCCAAAGAAAGTACCTGGGACGACCTCATCACCCCAAAGATGATTATTGAGCTACCAAACTGTGCAATATCATTCCTTGCAATGGTCTTCAATGCAATACTCAAAGTGGGTTACTTTCCAACACTAATAATTATGATCCTTAAAATGGATAAAGACAAATCAATGGTGTCTTTCTTTAGATCCCGGTTTGTATGGGGGGTACCCTTCCTAGTAGTCCGAGGGTCTTGAAATTTTTATGGTTTGTGGATATGGGTCAGAGACTTATAGTGTCCAAATTCAAATCAGGTCAATAAGACAAAAAACAAAAAAGTTTTTCTAATAAGAACTTTCATTTAAAAGGGGGTTTGTATGGAAGGTACCCCTCTAGTAGTCCGATTCGGCTGATTCACGAACTTGACCGGCGTTTGGTAAAAAGAAACCGATGTACGAAATTTTAGCTCTCTAGCTCAAAAACTGAAGGACTAGGAGTGCGAACAGACGGACCGACGGACATGGCTAAATCAACTCGTCTCATCGAGCTGATGAGATGCGATGTCTCCTTCTGTGTGTTATAAACTTCATGACAAAACTTACTGGATAGTACCACTAACGTGAAGAGTATAAAAAACGTGCTTCCACAGAACTCACACAAACTGCTAGAGTCATATCTAACCAAAAGGCTATTCGTGGTAAGATGCAAAAATTTCACCTCTAATGAGCATCAAATAAACGCTGGCGTTCCACAAGGCAGTGTTCTTAAGTAATGTTGAAGTCATCCAAAGAGCTCAATCGAAAATACTTCGCTTTTTAACAGGTGCTTCCTGGTACATTTCGAATGCGAACATCCACAGGGACCTTAACGTCCCACTAATTATGTGTCGTTCTCTCAAAAATAACCATTTGATTTGTAAATGTTTATGCTGCATAACACTATCATATGTTGGCAAGTCGAAATTCAGTTGTGAGTTCATGAATTTCATTATTTATATATGTATTCATAACGAATTTTTTTTATTGTCAATGCATTTTCACGTTTTGTTCAACACTAAATGCGTTTTTCAGTGTTTTAGTACACTAATATTCAACCGCCCTCACAATTGAGAGCAAGCAATTTTTGAGAGCGTAACAGGGCAAATTGGCGCTATCTTGTATTCGTGTACCATTAGTGTCGTGATTGTCTTTTAGTAAAGCGAACGTAATTACTGTGTTTTTATCGCAAATTAACTCGTGGAAGATATGGATACGTGGCTTAAAAGAGACATAAAAACGTAGGAAAATCCTGTTCCATCAAGTTCTACTTCAGAATCAGAATGTGTTGTTACCGAATATGAAGAAAATCGTTCTAAGCAATGGAAAGTAATAAGAAAATGTGATCTGGAATACATTAATTTCACGTTCACAAACGTAGATTAGATTAGGTTGAGGAAAGGCGGGAATCAGAATACACCTCGTCACCGCGGCCACTAATGGACCTATTGTGACAACCCTCTTGATCACAGTTCCTCCGATATTATATTATTCATCAAGAACTCCAGAATCTTTTTCGGAGATAAACCTGCGATATCGATTGGTTCCAGGTATTGGAATCTCAAATATCGGAGTCTTGTCCTTGCCAGGATCTCACAGTGACATAGCACGTGCTCTGCTGTTTCCTCCTCTTCATTGCATAGTCTACAGTTATCATTGTCTGTGATACGCATATTACGTAGGTGCTTCAGCACCTTGCAATGACCTGTTAAGAATCCCAAAACTAACCGTGTGCCTCTCCGTGTTAGAGCCGTTGTCAATTTTGGAACAATCAGGTCAATAAGACAAAAAACAAAAAAGTTTTTCTAATAAGAACTTTCATTTAAAAGGGGGTTTGTATGGAAGGTACCCCCCTAGTAGTCCGATTCGGCTGATTCACGAACTTGACCGGCGTTTGGTAAAAAGAAACCGATGTACGAAATTTTAGCTCTCTAGCTCAAAAACTGAAGGACTAGGAATGCGAACAGACGGACCGACGGACATGGCTAAATCAACTCGTCTCATCGAGCTGATGAGATGCGATGTCTCCTTCTGTGTGTTATAAACTTCATGACAAACTTATAATACTATCCACTAACGTGAAGAGTATAAAAAACGTGCTTCCACAGAACTCACACAAACTGCTAGAGTCATATCTAACCAAAAGGCTATTCGTGGTAAGATGCAAAAATTTCACCTCTAATGAGCATCAAATAAACGCTGGCGTTCCACAAGGCAGTGTTCTTAAGTAATGTTGAAGTCATCCAAAGAGCTCAATCGAAAATACTTCGCTTTTTAACAGGTGCTTCCTGGTACATTTCGAATGCGAACATCCACAGGGACCTTAACGTCCCACTAATTATGTGTCGTTCTCTCAAAAATAACCATTTGATTTGTAAATGTTTATGCTGCATAACACTATCATATGTTGGCAAGTCGAAATTCAGTTGTGAGATCATGAATTTCATTATTTATATATGTATTCATAACGAATTTTTTTTATTGTCAATGCATTTTCACGTTTTGTTCAACACTAAATGCGTTTTTCAGTGTTTTAGTACACTAATATTCAACCGCCCTCACAATTGAGAGCAAGCAATTTTTGAGAGCGTAACAGGGCAAATTGGCGCTATCTTGTATTCGTGTACCATTAGTGTCGTGATTGTCTTTTAGTAAAGCGAACGTAATTACTGTGTTTTTATCGCAAATTAACTCGTGGAAGATATGGATACGTGGCTTAAAAGAGACATAAAAACGTAGGAAAATCCTGTTCCATCAAGTTCTACTTCAGAATCAGAATGTGTTGTTACCGAATATGAAGAAAATCGTTCTAAGCAATGGAAAGTAATAAGAAAATGTGATCTGGAATACATTAAGTTCACGTTCACAAACGTAGATTAGATTAGGTTGAGGAAAGGCGGGAATCAGAATACACCTCGTCACCGCGGCCACTAATGGACCTATTGTGACAACCCTCTTGATCACAGTTCCTCCGATATTATATTATTCATCAAGAACTCCAGAATCTTTTTCGGAGATAAACCTGCGATATCGATTGGTTCCAGGTATTGGAATCTCAAGTATCGGAGTCTTGTCCTTGCCAGGATCTCACAGTGACATAGCACGTGCTCTGCTGTTTCCTCCTCTTCATTGCATAGTCTACAGTTATCATTGTCTGTGATACGCATATTACGTAGGTGCTTCAGCACCTTGCAATGACCTGTTAAGAATCCCAAAACTAACCGTGTGCCTCTCCGTGTTAGAGCCGTTGTCAATTTTGGAACAATCAGGTCAATAAGACAAAAAACAAAAAAGTTTTTCTAATAAGAACTTTCATTTAAAAGGGGGTTTGTATGGAAGGTACCCCCCTAGTAGTCCGATTCGGCTGATTCACGAACTTGACCGGCGTTTGGTAAAAAGAAACCGATGTACGAAATTTTAGCTCTCTAGCTCAAAAACTGAAGGACTAGGAATGCGAACAGACGGACCGACGGACATGGCTAAATCAACTCGTCTCATCGAGCTGATGAGATGCGATGTCTCCTTCTGTGTGTTATAAACTTCATGACAAACTTATAATACTATCCACTAACGTGAAGAGTATAAAAAACGTGCTTCCACAGAACTCACACAAACTGCTAGAGTCATATCTAACCAAAAGGCTATTCGTGGTAAGATGCAAAAATTTCACCTCTAATGAGCGTCAAATAAACGCTGGCGTTCCACAAGGCAGTGTTCTTAAGTAATGTTGAAGTCATCCAAAGAGCTCAATCGAAAATACTTCGCTTTTTAACAGGTGCTTCCTGGTACATTTCGAATGCGAACATCCACAGGGACCTTAACGTCCCACTAATTAAAACTGAACTGGATCGAAAAGGTCGAAAAAAAAAAAAATATTGTCGGGAAAAAACCACACCAACATACGCACCGATGATACGACGATTCTGGGATACTTCCCGTAATTTTTTTCAAATTGTGAACTTTCGATAAACGAAATAAATACCGCCTCCTAATGATTAATCAAACTTTTGTAAAGTGCCTATATTTACTATCCTTTTCTGGATTTCATGATTTCTTTTTTGGGTAAGCGATTCAAAGCGAAATTCTAGCTCTAGAGGGTTTGATTCCAGGACATCATACCAAGCACTCAGTCGGAAAAATAGTGGAAGCTGCGAAAATTTATATAAACGATTTGAACGATTACAGCGAAACCGAGCTCAAACAAGAAATCATTTTGTGGCACAAGAATACAGAGTTTAAGAGAGCCCACTTGAGGCATTGCAGGTCATCAAATCGGAGAAATTTAATAATTTCCCGAACTTTGCAATATTGTTGCTATTGTTTTCGACGATCCCTGTCACTTCGGCAACAGCTGAAGGGACTTTTCCTCTGCTGAGAATATTGAAAAACTACCAGCGAGTTAATATGTCGGAGCTCCGACTCAACGGGTTAGCGTTGGGCAAAGTTCACAAAGAGGTCGAAATTTCAACTGAAGAAATAGTTGACATGTTTTGCCGAGGTTTCACGTCGTCTTGAAACATTGGACTGGGCAGTAGTGGATTGATATAGTCTAGACATCTAGATTTATAAGATTAAACAACCATGCAATACCAGAATAGATTACACTGGTCAACACTGAAAAATTTTCCTGGGATTTTATGTATGTTGTAGGTCAGGTTTCTCAAACTGTGGTACGTGAGGACTCCAAAGGTGGTACGCGAACAGTTAAGAGATATTATGTAGTTGCCATCAAATAAAATTATTGTTGTTGTAAATGGCAACACTGTTGTTGGTATTTATTCAGTGGGGAATCCCCTGCTCGTTTTAAAATCGTGACGAGTCATGCGTATTTTGTTTTGTTCAGTGTCGTGCATGGTGTAAGAAATAGAGTTGACGTTTATGCTGCATAACACTATCATATGTTGGCAAGTCGAAATTCAGTTGTGAGTTCATGAATTTCATTATTTATATATGTATTCATAACGAATTTTTTTTATTGTCAATGCATTTTCACGTTTTGTTCAACACTAAATGCGTTTTTCAGTGTTTTAGTACACTAATATTCAACCGCCCTCACAATTGAGAGCAAGCAATTTTTGAGAGCGTAACAGGGCAAATTGGCGCTATCTTGTATTCGTGTACCATTAGTGTCGTGATTGTCTTTTAGTAAAGCGAACGTAATTACTGTGTTTTTATCGCAAATTAACTCGTGGAAGATATGGATACGTGGCTTAAAAGAGACATAAAAACGTAGGAAAATCCTGTTCCATCAAGTTCTACTTCAGAATCAGAATGTGTTGTTACCGAATATGAAGAAAATCGTTCTAAGCAATGGAAAGTAATAAGAAAATGTGATCTGGAATACATTAATTTCACGTTCACAAACGTAGATTAGATTAGGTTGAGGAAAGGCGGGAATCAGAATACACCTCGTCACCGCGGCCACTAATGGACCTATTGTGACAACCCTCTTGATCACAGTTCCTCCGATATTATATTATTCATCAAGAACTCCAGAATCTTTTTCGGAGATAAACCTGCGATATCGATTGGTTCCAGGTATTGGAATCTCAAATATCGGAGTCTTGTCCTTGCCAGGATCTCACAGTGACATAGCACGTGCTCTGCTGTTTCCTCCTCTTCATTGCATAGTCTACAGTTATCATTGTCTGTGATACGCATATTACGTAGGTGCTTCAGCACCTTGCAATGACCTGTTAAGAATCCCAAAACTAACCGTGTGCCTCTCCGTGTTAGAGCCGGTGTCAATTTTGGAACAATCCGTGTACCATACGTGAGAGTCACGAGAGGGTTTGGGCCTTGCTTGTTCCCAATCTATCCTGTCCGGAAATGTAACTGTAAAGTTTCTATGAAAGTTAAATTTCGTGGGTCAAAGATCGCTTTTGATTAGGTTTGCTCCGCTCAGATTGAGCTCATCCCTTAGACGGGATTGTTTGATATTTGCAGAGTCTGCTTCATCGGACAATAGAATAAAATAGAGCTTTGCCATGAATAGCATTGCTTCCTTCTTTATAAACAGGTGGATTGGTGGTATATTCAATAGCTTCTCCAGGCCAGCTGTTGAAGTTGTCCTCATGGCACTAGTTATACATAGACAAGCCAATCTTTGTTCTCTACCGATTTTCAACCTTGCTGTACTTCTATCTAGTTTGGTATACCAGATGGGTGCAGCGTAGGATATGATTGGTGTGGTGATAGCCGTATATAGCCACAATGACATATGCGGGTTTATACCGAGGAGTTTACGGTTGGTTCATATGGTAGCCCTAGCCTTAAGTATGGTGGATTGTAGGTGGCTGTTCCAGAGCAGCTTCTCATCAAGTGTGACACCTAAATACTTCACTTCTTTACAGAATGCTACTCTATCCCCAAGAATGGACGGTTCTTTGAACCGAGACCTATTTCTCTTTTTTGTAAAGATAACTACGGTGGTCTTTCTTGGGTTTACGCTAAGAAAAGAAAAGAACTGGTGCCACCTGCTGCAAAAGATATAGTTATATGTATGTATTTTAGGGGAAACTAGATACAGTACCATTCTCAAATCATACCGTTCGTCACAGTTTTGAAATGATGGCATTGAACGTTAAAGAACAATTATTAGTACGAGTCAAGAATAGTGATTTTTTTGCCATACAACTCGGCGAGAGCACAGATATAACAAAGTCCGCCCTAAATATGGTTTATGTGCTGTATATACTTCAAACTAAATTGAAAGAAGATTATTTATTTTGTGAGGCACTCCCATAACGAACAGCGGCCGAAGATATTTTCAGAAAATTTAATGACTTTTTTGCGGAAACTGGAATAGACTGGAAGTAATGCTTTGGTTTCTCACACTCACGAAGTATCAACTCACGCAGCCAGCCAAAACTAACGGGATGCCACGTGTGTAAATAATTCTTGCACAAAGGAACCAGCCGTTGATTCAATAACGGAATGTATTTTACCAGTATCAATTTGCCATCGCTCCTGCCATGTTATGAAGGTCTGTTCTTTGACACCTCTCTTCGTTTGCGTATTGAAATAGCCAGCGCGTTTCAACTGGAACATCTCTTTTCTTCATTTTGGACAGCAAGTCGATGGGAGTGACCCCCGCGATGACTAATACAACTGCAGCAGACACCGTGCGGTAGGCGCTCGCTATTCTCAGTGCAGCCATCTGGTGTACCGCTATCATTGAGCGTTTTCGTGTATGGGTGGTCAGCGCATCTGCCCACACTTCACAGCCATACAGCAGAATGCAGTGGCTTACTTCCATCAGGAGCTTACGCTTGCAGGGCAGCGGTCCCTTGGCCATGAGTCTGCTTAACGACGCAGTCACCTTGGCGGCCTTTTTAGATGCATACTAGATCTGCTCTCCGAACATCAGCTTGGAGTCAAGTCTTATACCTAGGTATTTGACCGATTTCTGTGTGGTCATGCTTCTACCGCACACTTGCATTTCGACTTGCAATGGTATATGCCTTCTGCTAATGAGCAACAGCTCAGTTTTCTCTGGCGCTAGTTGGAGCCCTTGTGTGGTCAGCCAATGTTAGGTCCGGATCATCACTTGTGTCAGCTTGCCAAAGTATTTCTCGCTGTTATGACAGCAGCCACGTCGTCTGCGAAACCTACCAGGAATGTATCATCCGACATTTCAATGCGTAGTATCAATAATTGACCCCTGGGCTGCACCAGCTCTCACTTGCATTACTTTTATTCCATTTTTTGTTTCGTAGAGAAATGTGCGTAAATAACTCCGGATCATTCTACTCAAGTAATCTGGTATACGGAACCTGTCTTCGAGTGCTGACAAGACGTTTTTCCAGCTGACGCTGCTGAACACATTTCTAATGTCGAGGGTGACAACTGACAACTGGTCTTGAGTAATGGTTACCTCGTTGCGTTGCTGAAGCTGCTTGGATTACTTCTTGTATGGCTCCAATAGTTGATCTTCTCGTTCTAAAGCCATATTGCTTAGCATTTAGACCTCCAGCTTCTGATATCGCCGCCAAAAGTCGAGGCTTCAGCAGTCTTTCCAACAATTTTCCCGCAGTTTCGAGCATGCAAAGTGGTCGGTATGTTTTCGGTGTGGTCGCGTCCTTTTTGGGTGTGTCTATAAGCACGAGGCGTTGCTTCTTCCACAATTCAGCGAAGATACCCTCCGTGTTATACATGTGAAGCAGATCTTGGGGTACTTCAGCTGGTATCCCATCGGGGCCTGGTGTTTTTTGTTTTTTTTTAAACTGTCCGGCGCTGATTTGAGGTCATATTCGGTGAAGAGAATGACTTCTTCTGGTCTAGAGATCTGTCCGAACTGGGTGCAAGGGAAACAGGTTTTTCAAAATGATTTCCATTTCCTTTTCGTCCATGTTGCTAGTCGATGTCTTCGCGCCAAGTTTCTTCATGACTAGTTTATACAGAGTCGTAACCATTTTTGCTTTTTGCTGCGGGATATGGAGAGTTCTAATTCCTTCCCAGAGGTTTTATATGCCTCGCGTTCCTTGTTTGCAGTACCTCGTCGCCGTGCTCTGGTAAGCTGGCGTCTACTTCGGAGACAGATTTGCCTGTTTTGCGCAATTTCATCAATTCACCAGTAAACAGGTTTTTTACGCCTATTGCCGTATTTTGGCATTGAGGCTTCACAGGCCTTGGTTATAAAGTACATTGTTTGTGCCACCATTTCTCTAACATTAGTCGCCTGTTCAGTGATTGCCCTTCTATCCAATTCCGTAATGAGGCGCTCTTAGTTTAAACGGCTGGCATTCCATCGATTAGCAATGATAGAATTGGGTCTCTGATCTCTGTGGTTTTGTTGCTCAAATACGTATGATATGTACTGGTGGTCACTCACGGTATAGTCTTCCAATACCTGCCACAGGTGTATTCTTCCTGCAATCGTGTCACTAATCAGGGTTATATCAGGTGTTGTAGCCACGCAGCCTGGTCGTCTGAATGTGGCCGCATTTCCAGTGTTCATAACCACCAGCCCAAGTCTTGCTACCATTTCCAAGATTCTGCGGCCTCTCGGGTCTACAGTTTGCATTCCCCATTCTGGTGCTCGCGCATTGAAGTCACCGGCTATTATAAAGTTCCCTTCAGATTCTCGAACATTGTCTTCGATGGCGTTCAGCTTTTCTTGAAAGCTTTGGATGCCCGAGTTGAGGCACTTAACACAACAATAGATAATTAGCAATACAAACAATAACAATTACTATTACCACTATAAAGAAAAAATAAAAAGATTTTATAAACCACATAAATTGCAACAAATAAAAGTTCAACAATTATCAATACAACAATAAATACTTAATAATACAACAATAACAATTACTATCACTATAAAGTAAAAACTAAAATAATTTACAAATATCACATTAATTGCAACAAATAAAAGTTTCAACAATTACCAATACAACAATAAATAATTAATAATACAACAATAACAATTACTACCACTATAAAGCAAAAAATAAAATAATTTACAAATATCACATTAATTGCAACAAATAAAAGTTTCAACAATTACCAATACAACAATAAATAATTAACAACACAACAATAACAACAATTAATAATACAACAAAAACAATTACTACTACCACTATATACAAAAAAATATATATATAAAGAGATTTTTTAAACATAATATTAATTGCAACAAATAAAAGTTTAAGCATATATAAAAAAAAAAAAAACGTTAACGTGCTCCGCAAATGATAGTTTTTGCTGCCTCAAACTGAACGACAGATGATTCATACGTGGATCATATTCGGATACAAAAACGGTTGTTTTACCCGCTCAAGACCCACGTAACTCTCATAAGTAATACCATTGACGGATGTTATGGTCCACTGGGTACATACTTACATATAAATACGTATACATATATATAAAAAAAAAAAAAAAAAAAACAACGCAGGGATCCTCAACAGTGTTAGATGCCGTAAAATTACGTTTGTTCAGTGCGAATGAATATACCAAACATATACTTATATACTTGCACAAGATCAATCGCTAATATTGTTGCTGCCGCACATTGCGGAGCAGGGTATTCGCCACCACATGGAATTGTACATAACCCACCCAGTGTGAGTCGGACTCGCACACGGAGTACAAGATGTTTTGCTTAAAATATTAAATTATGTGTATATTTAATAGCCTAAAAGTATACTACAATTAACAGCTCAAAGTATACTTCAAAAAACAAAAAATTGTTAAACAAAAGGTTAAATTAAAGAACAATGCTTCTAAAAATTTGTATTTTTAGTATTTGTCGCTCTACACACAAGTGAATTACACACTTTGTGAAAATTTCAACTCTCTACCTATTACGGTTCATGAGATAGACAGGAGAAGAACGGACGGACATCGTGAGCTTAGTAATAGGGTCCCGTTAGTTCCCTATGGGTACGGAACCCTAATAAAAACATACAGTTATTATCTAATTTGGAAAATTTTTTGACTGAACTTAGAATAAATGTGACGGACTATCTTATTAATAGCATAAAACAACACTGCCAAATGCTAATTAATACCTTTGAAAAATACTTCAAAGGGGACTATTCTGAATTCCTTTGGATACGAAACCCATTTATTTTGGAGAGCATTCCCGATTTAGTGACAAATGACGAAAAGAGTCTTTTATAGAAGTATCTTGGGATGGAGGTTTAATAATGGAATTTGCTAAGATGGAGTTGTCCGGATTTTGATTGAAAGTTAAAAATGGGTACCCAACTAAAAAAGCATTGTTGTTTTAATTCCATTTTCAACCACCTAACTTTGTGAAACTGGCTATTCTGCAATGCTAGAAGTTAAAAATAAATATCGAA
The DNA here is from genome assembly GCA_035041805.1 of Amiota mariae. Classification (NCBI taxonomy): domain Eukaryota; kingdom Metazoa; phylum Arthropoda; class Insecta; order Diptera; family Drosophilidae; genus Amiota; species Amiota mariae. Next base: position 84,642 of record JAWNKV010000182.1, on the reverse strand, counting down.
ATAGACTTAATGTTGCCCCAAATTTGGGCATGAAGTTGACGACAATTGAACATAACATCTCTTCTCTTATTGCAACTATGCAGACTCATCATTCCCACTGAATTTTAATGTGATGTAAATTATTCTATTATTATACTCTTTGTTCTTTAATAAAAGTTTTAAAAAAAGTTTTTTTTAACTAGCAGTATTTCTTATTACACTGCATGTTCAATAAATACGTACACGCAGCACAACTTATTTTATTTAGTTTGGTGGTACTCGATTAATCCACATTGCACATGAATGGTAAGTGAAAAAAAAAGTTTGAGATCCACTGTTCTAGATAATATCCGAGAAAGTAAGACAAAAGCGATGACTGTTATATTTTATTTTCAACTTCCACGAAAAAAGTATGTGTTTCCATTTTAGTTTTACGAAAATATTAAAAATACTAACCACTTTTTTATTATGATTCTAATTGGATATGCATTTTTTGATATTTCTTTATATTATTGCAATATTCAAGATTTCCAAAAACATAAAAAGTGAGCGGCAGAGTAGATAATGTAAACAAACTCCATATAAAGGGAAGAACAAATGAAGAAGCTGTATCTCTCCCATGAAAAGCGTTCTTTATCACGAATGTGAGATTTTACTAGACGGAGGATGTCGGTCTTTTCAAATATGTTAAATATGGGGGGGGGGGGGGTTCCGTTAACGCGAGCCTTTCACGAATGTCTGCAAATTCGTTTCCAAGAATATTGGTATGGCCAGGGACCCACATGATATTAACATGTTCATGCTGATTGAGGAGGCCGTGGATATTCGTAGCGATTATACTGATGTTGTTAGCATTCCTTACGGCGTCAATGGTTGATTTGCTGTCTGTACATAAAATAACCGTGGATACAATGTTTGCAGCAAACCGTACAGCTTGAAGTACTGCACAGATTTCAGCAGTAAACAAGGAGCAGAAATTCTTAACTAATCCAGCCGATGTTGTGTTGTTAAATCCATCCACAACAGCAAACGAAGTTGCTTCTGCAGTTTTTGATTCGTCAGTGAACAAGAATATCGTTGTGCTTTGTTTTGGGTCGTGGTAGATTTCATTAAAGCATGTTCTGAATTCTTCTAGAGAAGTGTTCTTCTTGGAAAATGCTTCAAGATTACTAATAAATGCAGACCGCTTCAGTGTCCAAGGTTGAAATTTGTCAGGTTGAATGTAGGTGGGACATTGCGTAAAGCCAAGTTTCTTTGCAAGCTCGATACACTGCATTATTGCTCACGTGCTTTGAAAGGTACGCACATATTTGAAAGATATTTTGACGGTATCGTTTAGTTTTTTGTTGCTGCTTAGAAGGAGTTTGCGAATTACACGGAGCTTCGATACCTCTATCTGGTGTTGCAAGTTTGGCAGACCGGCTTCAATGAGCATATATGTAATGTATGTCTATTTAATAGGTAATTATAAGTCTTAAAAGTATAATACATGCAAGAAAAAGGATTATATTTTTACAACTGGCTTGTTTCACTGCTTCGCTTCTTCTGTCGTTTTTTTACCGCTTGTCTCGCCACTTCTTTCCACTGTTGCCAACCCAGTCCATTTTTCGAGGGCACGCTAGACCACTCACATTTCTACTGCCGACCGATAGCTCGGCCGCATATCGATATCGGTCAGCCCGATAGGGTTCTCCGATCACCAGCTCACCATTACTTGTTACATATATTTTATTGGGGATGTAGGGTCAGCGCGTTGGTTTCGTCTGACAGCGTTATGGGTGGTTCAATTTATTTGCTGTTGGTTTTCGCTACATTCCCATAGATGGATAGGCTGTAATCAATTTTAGACAACATAATTGATCTTATAACATTAATTAAATTCTTTTTGTGAACAAAAGAGTTTTTAGATGTAAGATATTTTATAATGTTTAGTCTGGCAGCTAGGGCTAATTTTATGTCTTAAAATTAAACTTATTACCAAAAATTAAACCTAGGATACTTAGACTAGGTGATTTAGGGATATTTACATTGTTAAATTTAAGGATTAAATAATTACATTGCATCTTTCTGCATATATGAAATGACTTACATTTATATAGTAAAAGCGTGGCACCAGAATCTAGTGACCACGTTGAAATATCTGAGAGGATGGATGTAAAATTAGATTTAACAAGACTTAAATTTTTTAATTTTGGTGAACACTAGAACATCGTCTGCATATATGAGATGCTCCATATGGCTATATTTCAATATTATGTTGCTTCTTTCATTGAACGCTATAATAAATAAAGTAATTAATAATTGTGAGCCCTGGGGGATACCATTCCATAGGCTGACAGTATTTGAGAACACATAAAATTTTTTACTAGTTAGAAAAGCTTTTACAAAATTGTAAATTTTAGGACCGATTTTCCATTTGGCTAGCTGTCGGAGAACTATCTGGGCTCTTACTCTATCGAATGCCTTTGCAAAGTCCAGGCTAAGTATGGATACATGTTTTTTTGTGGACAGAGCAGTTGAACAAAAGTGTTCGAATAGCAGTAAAACGTCAATTGTGCGACTTTCTAAAACCAAACTGATGTGTACTTATGAGGTTTTTGCGGGTTGTAAACCACATAATGCGTTTAGATATTATTCTTCAATTACTTTACTAAGGCATGAGAGAAGTGAGATTGGTCTGTAGCTTAAAACTAGGGAGATAGGTTTTTTAGGTTTCGGGATTGGGATCACAATGCAAACTTCCAATTTTATGGATAAATACCTTTTGATAGAATCTTATTATAGAGGTGGACGAGCCGATTTTTAAAAGTGAGGGGAACTTTTTTAATCATTGAATAACTAATTTTATCAACGCCCGGAGTGCTGCCATTCATGGAAGAGAGAGCGCACTCAAGCTCTAGTAGGGTTATATTGGACTCAATTTGTTTAGCTAAGGGTGTAGGGTTGTTATTATTTATATATTTATTTGAATGACATTGACAAAAAAAAAAATGTCAGCTTACAACAAAATTAAATGTAACAATTAACACTTAAAGGTTATACAAAAATATAAATTGAAATGAACTTAAACTAAAATAAATAAATTACAAAAAAAAGAGAAACAAACAAAAATAGAAAAAAAAACATGAAAATAAATAAATAAGGATAATATGAAATACCCGCCCTTGGACATGATGGAGGAAATTTATTTGCAAATAGTAGCGACCTACTCACAGCTATGTGTGGTTAGAGACATATAAACTAATAAACTACAATAATACAGACGGTATAGGTGACCCAAATCAGTGAAATCTAGTTCATCCAGCCTGCTGTGTGATCATGAGTCCCGTAGGCAGCGAATGACGATGGTATTAATCGATGATATCTCGGGCGAGAGAACGTGATAGAATTTATTATATGACGTGCATAAAACTCGGAATGGATCGTGTAGGGTATAGTTAGTAGTACAGACTGGGGACACAAAGTTTAACTGATTTAATAGTACAGGAGAATCAATTTCCCCAACTATGAGCTTATGAAGAAAACTAATCCCAAGAGCAATCCTACGATGCACCAAAGATGGAAGACTGATAAGAAGGAGCCTATCAGAGTAAGATGGCAAACGCGAATTAGGATTCCAGCTTAGGCCACGAAGGGCAAACAGGAAGAATTGTGTATTGTGGTGACCAAATGCAAGAACAATACTCAAGGAGTGGACGCACAAGAGATATAAAAAGAGTCTTTGTGGTATAAGGGTCATTCAATTCAATAGACCAACGTTTAATGAAACCCAAAACAATCTTCGCTTTATTTACGATAGAAGAGGACACCGAGGTCATTAAAAGTAGAGACCATGGTCGAGTTGGACGTTTTCAATCGTGTATGTAAACAAATGAGGTTTACACTGATGATACGTCATGAACTTACATTTGGAGATATTTAGATATAAGTAATTCGCTGAACATCAAGAATGTAAAGAATCAAGATCCTATTGGAGTCTGAGATGGGATGGTGCCCATCATTAAATGAAAGGCACAATTTTACATCATCAGCGTGCATGACACGAGACACGAGAATGTGAGATGGAGAAAGGGAGATCATTTACAAAAAGGTTAAACAATAATGGGTCTAGATGGCTCCCTTGAGGATCTCCAGAAGTGACAAAGACTGGACCCGAAAAAGTGGACCTAAATAACACTCGTTGAACCCTATTTCTCAAATAATATGCAATCCAACAAAGAAGATGTTGTGGAAAACATAAAAAGTCAAGTTTATGTACAAGCAGATCATGATTAACAGAATCAAACGCTTTACTGAAGTCAGTGTACGATAAATAACATCAGTTTTTCCCTAAAACCAAGATTTACAAAAGATGTAAATCAAGCAAGTTTATAGTTGAAGATCGCTTTTTTATAAAACCGGACACGGAGAAATAATTGTTTTACAAAAGTGATAAAAGGTTCAAGTGAGCATTTTTTCAAACAATTTTGGGATTGCAGAAAGTTTTGCAATACCCCTGTAATTGGATATGTCAGCTTTGTTACCGTTTTTGTGCAGGGGAATAATAAAGAATTCCTTCCAGATAGGAGGGAAAGATGCGCTTTGAAGAGATAAGGTGAAAAGTTTAAAAAGTGGTTTACACAGAGACTCAGCACAGTGCTTAAGCAGACAACAAGGGATTTGGTCTTGAGCAAGTGGATTTCAACGATTTTCAATTTATAAGAAGACTCTCCACACTAATGATAGGAGTAACAATGATGTTACAATGGGAAATGGGATACGGATACCGGTTTTGAATATATGATTCTGAGGAATAAGTGGATTGAAAGAATTTTGCAAACAGTTCTGCAATACCCAAATCACTGTGGCCATGTTCATTAACTGGATACAATGATGAGGGAAGTAAAGAAGATTTGCGCTTTGAGTTCACAAAGTTATAGAACTGCTTAGGGTCACGTGAAAATTGAAGTCTACAACGTGTGAGATAGTTATTGTAAGAAAGGTTATTTAATGAAAGAAAATTATCCCGGGACACACAAATGTTAGCAAAAGCAATAGATCTTAAATTTTTTATATAGCCTTGACTTAATGTTCTTCAGATTAGAAAGTCTTCTTGTAAACCAAGGTGGTTTAAATGATACTTTCGAAACAGCATTGTAGGGGATACAGGCCTCAAATATATTGTATATCACTTTATAGAAAAAATTAAATTTTCAAACAATGTGTCCAAGAAATCATGTTGTGCTGAAGTAACTAGATACTTCGAGATTCCAAAAAAAGGACCACGAAATTAATGGAAGATTAAAATCGCCTAGCACGATAAAATAGTCACGGTCCCGAAGAATGTTATTGACAGAGTTAATGGCTGTAGCTTGACTCATATAAGTTTCCAAATTGGAATTAGGCGGAATATAAGAACACGATATATAAGCAGATTCATGATGCAAAAATAACCTCACACAAATAAACTCAATATTGACTGAACAGTTTAGATCAACAAATTCTAACGCTATAACATCTGCATCAAAGGAGACACTATCTATATACAAATTATTAAGCTTGGACAATAAATCTCTAACATTTTGATATATTATAGCTAGTTTTTTGGAGCTGAGCTTGGAGCCGAAGGTGAACTAGTGAGTACTGGAAGCCTAACAGTACTAGGTCTATTTCTACTCTTATTTATTATTATATAATTTAAACAAATTCACACTAATCTTGAACGACAAAATATCCCTAGGTTGTGAAAAATTTAATTTTTCCACATTAACCTTCACATTAGTCTTAGAAGCAATATATGTACCTATTAATGTCATCACAGGTAGTATCATAAGAAAATCTTGATAGGAAAATATGTTTCCGAGGGACCACAAGATAGGTGGTGAATCCACATTCAAAGATGGCGATATTGGTAAATGTTCTAAAGTTGCTACAGGTGAGTAAGAGCTAGTTAAAATTTTTCTTTTAAGACTAGAAAAGGAGGGGTGGAAGTTGAAGTCTTTTAAGTATTCCGTCCATCGTTCGTTAGAAATCTCCTTTTGATCGTAAATGGGGCCATTACTGCAGTTTAAAAATGTTATAGAGATGGGGTAATAGCAGCCATTTACTTTTTTTATATCAGTCCAAATCTCTTTTGGTTGAGTAAGGGGGTTTATAGATTATGTTATTTTAATGAATGCCTAAATTTTGCATTCAATTTTTTATAGGCAATAAGGTTTATTAAATTTTGGGTGTGTGCTTTTCTTTGTTTGCACGGAGTATGGCTAAGGTATGGTTCCACCTGAGAACCATCTTTCTTACCGACGAGGGGAGGTCTGGGGGATGCTTAAATGGGCAGCTGGACGGATCATTTTCTGGAGACTGGAACATTCCTTATTAATGTTTTCGTGTGTGGTGAGTTCAAGCACATATTATCAAGTAGTGTTTGAAACTTTTGCCAGTTAGCTTTATCGGTTACAAACCTGCTAATTGTGACTTTATAGTTAGAGTGGTCTATGGCTATTGAAATCATTATTGGGAAATGATCACTGCTGTAGAGATTTTCTAGTGTGTAAGCGGACATAAGCGGATAAATCGAGGATGAACAAAGTGTGAGGTCTATGTGTGTGAAAGTTTGGTGCGTTGAGAAGTAAGTGGCCTTCCATTATATAAAATAAAGAGATTTTCCGATATGAACACTTCTTCCAAAATTTTCCCGCGTGTATTTTTGTTTGTAGAGCCCCAGAACGGGCTCCAGGCGTTCAAAACCCCTAAAATAATAATGGGTGTAGATAATTGAGAAAGTATATTTTTGATGTCAGAGCCACAAAATGTTTGAGAGGGCGGAATATATGTATTCAGAATTGTTAACTTTAGCACAATGTAAATCTCAATGGCCAAAGTAGCAATGTTAGAATGAACTGGGATAACTTTGTGTTCTATGCCTTTTTTAATTAAGATAGCAATGCCTTGATTGCTGGTAAGATTATCCAAAAAATTAAAAAATAGTTTATGTAGTTAGCCGCGATTGAGGGAGAAGTATTGTGTTTAATGTGTGGTTCTTGGATGCAGAGAATCATGGGATTTTGCTCCCTTATCAACACTTGTAGATCAGTAAGGTTATTGAGCAAATAGTTGATTTTCCATTGTCTTAAGGAGATCATTTAAAATAAAATAAAATAAAATAAAGTGTAGTAAGTGTAGAAGTAAGGAGAGTAAATATAATTCCCTCTCAGTTCCAAGCGATGATCAAAGTTGCGATGAGACCAGTCATTACGCACTTGACACCACTTTGGAACCAAGAGGGAGAAGGTGAGGGAGACGGTTAAAGTCTATCAAGTGTTGTCTTTTGACAACATGATATCATCTCCATTGCAGAAGACCATATCGGAAGGGGGAGAGGGATTTGGGTTCTGTTGGGATGTTAAAGGGATAGGTGAAGTAGAAGGAGAAATATCAGGCACAGGCTGTGCTGTCATAATTATGTTTTGAGAAGTTGTTGTACATTGTTTGTTGCATTGTTTGATTTTGAGTTTTCTAATTTAGACGGTGTTTTGTTGGTTTTGTTTTCGCTGCCTTAGTTGGAAGCACGTATACTGCTAGTGTTGCTTGCGGTTTTTGTTTTCTGAAATTGTGTGGTGGAGGGAGGGAATCAATATTGTTGATAAGAGCAGAGTCTTGTGATGCCGTTTGTGCATATGTGCGGGAAGCAGAACTTGCGTGAACCGGGTTTTGACTTTTGTGGATTTGTCTTGCTTCTTTAATTGTCCATTTTTTAGGGTTCCGTACCCATAGGGAGCTAACGGGACCCTATTACTAAGCTCACGATGTCCGTCCGTCCGTTCTTCCGTCCGTCTCCCGCTCTATATCATGAACCGTAATAGATAAAGAGTTGAAATTTTCACAGAGTGTGTAATTCACTTGTGTGTAAAACGACAAATACTAAAAATACACATTTTTAGAAGCATTGTTCTTTAATTTAACCTTTTGTTTAACAATTATTTTTTTTGTATGTTAAATTAAAGAACAATGCTTCTAAAAATGTGTATATTTAGTATTTGTCGTTCTACACACAAGTGAAAATTTCAACTCTATACCTATTACGGTTCATGAGATAGAGCAGGAGACGGACGGACGGACATTGTAAGCTTAGTAATAGGGTCCCGTTAGTTCCATATGGGTACGGAACCCTAAAAAGTAATGTGCCTCACCTAGATAAGCACACTATTGAAGTGAAACTGCTGCACAAAATGTTAGGAATGAAGTTTTAAAATAATTACCAGAGTTGTGTTCTATAATGTTATTCATTTATTTCATTATTTTGTGATATAAACGTTATAATTGGCTTATGGTAACTGAAATGAGATATGTATGAATATTCGTATATCTACCGTGTTTAAATATCGTGTAAATATAGCGTCTATTGTTGTTGCATGTTTTGTTGTAAATTTTGCAGGATCATTCGATATGGTCAAATGAAATTTTTCTTTGAGAAAATTTAAAAGTGGCGCTGATGATTCTTTGGCAAAATCTACATTGAAATCTCCTCCAAGAATTATAGGGATTTTATCTAATCCAAGATTGAGAATATTAGCTACTTCATAAGAATATAAAAGTAGTGATTTGTGAATGAACGTAATAATTTTGTCTATTGCCTGATTCGGAGATATATTATATATAAGGCCACTACTACCACCGGTTGTCCGTGCTCTTTCCTACATTGACAATGGCATACTACTCCTACTTCATCTGCAAGTACTGCAAATGACAGGGGATGGTTGACGTTTACCTCCACCGAAGGTGTTAACATGTGAGCTGTTTCTGTTTTAATGTAAAAATGTGAAGTACTACACACATACACACATACACATACATAATACTTAAAACTTACTAACCATCGGCGGCGTTTTCCACTTCTAACCTATTTACATTAATAGCATTTTGCCGGTTGTCTCGCTGTCGTTGTCTGTATTCACGTTGACGTTGAGCAGGTGTTCGACCCCGTCGTGGGCGTCCGGCATTTTGCCTATAGCCGCCACATGCTCCTCTCGTTGATGATTGTGCGTGCATTCTGAATAATAACCTTAAAGATGAATACCGTATCAATCCATTTTTGTTCGATGTTAAAACAAATTATCAATTATAAATCCATGTATGGTACATTTACGTTGATAATATCCTTTTATAAAATTATCCTCAATTATTCACTATTATTTTCTATTTATTCTTTTTGGCGCGCTTTCTTTTGTCTTTTTTTCAAATTTTAAATATCAATGGACTATGAAATTGTATAGACTAGACAAAGCAGTTACAAAGAGAGATCTGTTCTTCTTCTTTCAAAGCTCGTGTCGTTAGGCTTAGTGCATGGTGTAAGAAAACAAGGTGACGCCAATTTGGCTTGTTACGCTCTCAAAATTCGCTCAATCTCCTTTTTTAGTAAATAAGTATCATCAGTGAATTAAAACGCTGAAAAACACGCATTTAGTCTTGAACACAACTTGAAAATGCATTGAAAATTTAAAAATTAGTGGTATAAAGTCAATTGTTTGCGCTTTCAAAATAATATTATTAAAATAAAATAGCGGATATTCAATGTAGGGATTACAATAAATTGAATAAAATAATAAATTAAAAAATAAAATAGTAATTTTTGAATTTTTCATACACTTTGTAGGTAGTTAAATATGCACATTATAACATATGTAAACAATGAACATATGATAGTGTTGTGCAGCGTAAAAATTAAGAAATAAGGACCATTTGCAGAGATCGACACATAGCGGTAAAAAATTGGCGGCACCTTGTTTTCTTATACAGCGACAAATTGAAAAATACACAAAACAAAAACACAACAAAACCATAGTGCGATCATAAAACAAGGTAAGTGAAACAAAAAATTAAGTGCATTTATATCAATTTCAATTATTTATTTCAATTTTAATTGTTTATTTCTTTCGTGTATTCAGTTCTTCAGTAACATTGGAAACAACTACTACTCTAACAACAAAAAAACATTGTGCGATCATAAATACGGTAAGTGAAGAAGATAGAAAGTGAAAATAATTGTAGCTTATTAGTTCTTCTGCGACATATTAAAAACAAAAGAACATAAAAACACAACAAATACATATGAAGAAGATTCATCTGTGGACGATGCCCACAATAAGTCCTTAATTTTCCTTTTTTTTTTTTTTTTTTTTGTTTGTTGGTAGTTATCTAGTTGTAAGTTAAATCGTAAGTTGAATATAAGTTAAGTGAATTTGTAAATATGAAAAATGAAAAACGGAAAAATAAAAGTTATTATATGAATATGTGAATTTAATTCTATTTTTTTTTTTGTAATGAACCAGGTTAGAACTGATAGACTAGAACCGGTTCTGAACCGATTGCTTTGCGACCTCCACCGGTTCTAGAACTGGTTGTTTGCTTGTTGCTGCTCCCAAACCTAGTGGATGCCGTGTCATTGGCGTTTCCACTGTCGGCTTTGTACGCTCAGGTGCGCCACTTTGTGCAATCGGCGTGCTGTACAGCTCCGGCTGCGCTTGCGGTGTCCTTTTTGATACAGCGGCGATGCGTGCTGCCACCTTATCACCTGACGGTTGTGCGTCATCTGGTGACCTACGGATGATCGAGCTCTTCATGAAAGCTTCGATTCCAACTGCTGATATGCAACTCTCCTGTTTTTTAATAGTTTGGTTATTCTTGTCCATGCTGTAAGGGTCCAAACTCACGACCGCTATCTCCGAATGTGCGCGTAGTTTCCATAGTTATGGTTATCTATGTAAACAGGGAGGCCATGCGAGGGTTGAAACTGTCCCTTATGGGGAGCAGTGTTCAGTGCCAGACTTCAAACCGGAACTAGTGGGGAGTCATCTCAACCCAATCTACGCGGCCACATAAGTGGCGACAAACATTGAACGTATCGCGAGACTAGCCAAGTTTTAATAGGACGGAAGAAGCAGTGAACCTTTCTATAAGCCATTTCAACTAGATTTCACTTCGCTTACTCAGGTTATAGGGATTCACTGCCCAAGCCCAGCGCTATCTGCTTCGTATTCCAGTATGCCATAATCAGGATAGTACTGGAATCAATCCTAATGGCCCGCCGGCCGACGATCGCCTTGCGTTCAGCCGCTCCTAACATGGAACAGACGCTGACCAGGATAACCGCTATTATGAGTCCGACGCTCCTGGATTTTTGTGCTCACCGTGCATATGCAAAGTGAGGGGGCACCTATTGAAAGGCGGTGCTTACTCGCCTTGTCGCAGCGATATCAACGGGCATGCTGGGATTTATACCGAGTCCTCCATTTCTGCCGCTCATTGTCGGGGACTGCTTATTTGTCAAAGACTTATTCGCAGCTAACCTAATATCTTAGGCCGTCCGGCGATCCACAAACGTGCCGACCCCCCCGGTAGCTTAGAGCCCAGCCCCGGGCTCTAAGGATATGGAAGTTTATGTAATCATTTTAGATATTTAGAATGATCCATAGAGTATCAAAAAAACATATTTTATTTAAACAATACGATAAACTTTAACAGTCTTTTTGGGACAAATGTATCCCTATGGTCGCTAAGGGTTACTTTCTGCTTTACGTTTTAAGGTTTACTCATTAGTTATGGTATTATTTTTAATTAAACTGCAGATTTATTTATTCAAGAAAAATTTTAATTAAGTTAAAATTAAGATACTTATGGTAATCTGCAAAACAATTCCTTTCATTAGTATAGCAAAGGTAAACATTACATAAGACACAAGTATTGTTTGTGCGGTTTTCTTTCTTATTTTTGGCACAGTTTACACACCTCTTTCCAATATTTGATTTTACCATGGGATGTGATGGTAATTTTTTTCACAGATGTACGTACTGCACTTGTTTTTGTAGTGGGAACATCGCGTTGTCTGTCTTTTATCAAAAAGCTTTGTGTAGACGGTATAAGCGTTACTTACTGATATATCAAACAAATCAAAAAATAGTCGAACGTAGTTCTTTATTTTTGATCCACGATCTATTTCATTGCACACCTTACGTTGATCCATAAGGTCTACCTCACCCATGTGGGTCATATAAAAAGTCTCCGCGGTTTTTTTGCCTCTAGATGGTGTTGGTGTCCATAGACCTGGCAACACTAATTTGATTGTTTCAAACGAACACGAAAGGTGACATTTCAAGCTAAATTTTTTGTGTAATTCGTTGCTCGTGTTAAAAGTTACACTGATTTGAATATGAGTGAAATATCTGAAGAAACACGCTATTTGATGCTTTTTTACTATAAAAAATGGAAAAACGTGCCGAAAAATTTGTGCAATTTACGGTTAGAATGCTGTGAACGAACGCCAGACCCAAGAATGGTTTGCTCGATTCCATTCCGGAAATTTCAATGTAAAATATGCTCGGCGCACTGATCGGTCTGTCACTGAAAAGTCTATGAAATTTTGCAACTGATGGAGCAAGACTGTCACGGAGATAGCGGAGGCACTAAACATCAACCATATACAGTTTGGAAAAACCTAAAAAGAGCAGCCTACTCAAAGAAGCTCGATGTTTGGGAGCCACATAAATTAACTCAAAGAAATTTAATTGAAGAAATTTAACTGATGGTTTATCAGTGAAACGCTGCTGAAACGTGACGTAATGGAACAATTTTTGGAGCGAATCATTATGGGCGATGAAAAATGGATTAAAAACGAGAATATCCAATGCAAGCGATCTTGGGCAAAGGGCGGTGATCTTCCACAAACGACTTCAAAGCCTGGATTGACGGCAAACAAGGTTATGTTGAGACTTCGTGGGATTGGAAGGGAATTGTCTATTATGAGCTGCTACAACGCACAGTGGGAGAAATGGCTAGACTAGCTTATAAAAATTCAAATTTTCGAATTTCGAATTATGTTATTTTTAGTTATCTATTCGATTACTAATACTCCATATAATCGATAACTTTTGTTTAATTTTAATATCGATATTTAAACAGCTGTGAGCTTTCCATAACAACATATGTTTTAGCTGGTGCAACAACTCATTTTGGCGTCAATTTGCACTAAGTACAACACAATTGATAGTTTCTATAATTCATCATATACTATTCAAACTAATTGTTTTTATTGAAGTTTGAGGTATGTATTCAAAAATAAAATGAGGTTTTTGCATGTGTATTGTGAATTTTTTGTGAAATATAACTGTAGAACATAATATTTTATATGATCTAAGTTCACTGCTTTAAGTGTACTTTCGAAGTGTGTATCTTGTGATGTCCGAAAGTGTCCAGTCTAAATCTTTTTTTTTTTGTTGGTAATATTGTTTAATGTGATTGCAAAATGGCCAACACATTCTGCAACTTCTTATGATTTTCTTTTTTAAATGAATTTGTTAGGATCAATGTCTGCAAAGACGTGCAATTTTTGAAATATGGCGCAATGAGGCCGATCCTTATAAGAAAAGAAAATCAATAGAGTCTTGTTTTTGCAACATACATAATAGAAAAATTAAGACTATTCATAGTTAAATTAGAATCCAAATGGAAGAGTTCGCATAGGAATATCGCTCAATTTGAAAAAAAATATAAAGAACGGTTGCTGGGACTGACGTCGTTATCCACACATGCTGGAAGACCGTAAAAGGAGTTTTCCAATTGCTCAATGCAAAGCAAAATGGAGAAAGTTTCTCCATTAATAAAAGAAACATCATGTAGCGAATTATTATTAGCAACGCGCAGTACATTTTACAGAGCGGGAAAAAAATAAAAAAGTTGTTCTAATAAGAACTTTCATTTGAAACCCGGTTTGTATGGGGGGTACCCCTCCTAGTAGTCCGAGGGTCTTGAAGTGTACAAGGTTGGTGGCTACGGGTTAGACACTTATAGTGTCAACATTTTAAGTCGATAGTACAAAAAACAAAAAAGTTTTTCTAATAAGAACTTTCATTTGGAACCCGGTTTCTATAAGGGGTTCCGCTCCTAGTAGTCCGAGGGTCTTGAAATTTGCATGGTTTGTGGATATGGGTCAGAGACTTATAGAGTCCAAATTTCAGTTCAATAAGACTAAAACCAAAAAAGTTTTTCTAATAATAACTTTCATTTAAAAGGGGTTTGTATGGAAGGTACCAGTGGTACGATTCGGCTGATTCACGAACTTGACCGGCGTTTGGCAAAATTTCACCTCTCTAGCTCAAAAAATGAAGGACTAGGAGTGCGAACAGACGGTCCGACGGACATGGCTAAATGAACTCGTCTCATCGAGCTGATCACAAATATATATACTTTATGTGGTCTGCGATGTCTCCTTCTGTGTGTTACAAACTTCATGACAAACTTATAATACTATTCACTAACGTGAAGAGTATAAACACAGACAGGCGATATTTTTTTTCCTTTCGACGATATTAATTTTTATAAGCCAGACTAGCCATTTCTCCCACTGTGCAATTTGGCAAACGGTCAATTCGGTCCACTACTGTGCACAAATCGACCGTTTGATGAAGCAATCAAGAAAGAGCGACCAGAATTGGCCAACAGAAAGGGAGTTGTCTTCCATCATGACAATGCTAGGCCACACACATCTTGCATAACCCGGAACAAATTGACGGAGCTTGGTTGAGAAGTTTTGATGTATTCAACGTATAGCCCGGACCTTGCAGCCTCTGACTACCATTTGTTTCGGTCTCTGCAAAACTCTCTTCATGGTAAAAAAAATTGGCCGACCGAAAAGCCGCTGAAAATCACTTGGCCAAGTTTTTCGCTGATAAACCACAGAAGTTCGACACTGATGGAATTATAAAGCTACCCGGAAAATGGCAAAATGTCATAGATAATAGTGACCAATATGTAACTTGATTGAAATTGATTTTGAATAAAGAAAATTTTTGTTCGAAAATGTACCAAAAAATGGCGGAGACTTTTTATATTATAATGGGATACAATTCGTGGGTATTTCACGTCAATTTTATCTGCTGAACCAGCTGCGCGGCGTTTTACAGTATCTGTTTAAATAGGCGAAAAAAAGTTGGGCAATAGATGTACCTCTATGTTATCCATCCAATTTACATAAGTTATTCCTTGGAAACTTTTAGTGTAAATGTCTCAATGTTTAATTTTTCTATCAACTGGTGCAGTTTTTAGAAGATGTTTTCAGTTAGTTCACATCCCAAGCCCTCCTGCTTTTGCGTCAGCTGAAGTACTACTCAGTCTCAGTAGTTTGTTTGCCTGTATATAAATCAAATTCAAACAAGTAACCTGTTGCCGCATCACAGCTGCGCCATAATTTGAAACCCCATTTGACGGGCTTATTTTTTATATATTGTTTCATTATCATATGCTCGTTAATAGATTATTTCTTTGTAATATTGAGACCATTTTGAAATTCAAATGTTCTATTTTTGGCCGAACTATATATTCTCTATTATAATCAGGAATATTTGTGTCTCTTACTTCTTCGTAGTTACAAAAATGTGGGTTATTGCGTATTTCTTCGAGCCCTTGGCATAACATTTGATATGAAAAGTACCGCTAAATGCTTCTGTAGACCAGTAATCTCTCAATGATGTCAAGATATGATAGCCCATAATCAAATTCATACCTAAAAATGGTCTCATTTCTTCTATTTCAATTGTAAATTCGTGCCCGTTTGGTTGAGCGTATCGTACTGACACTGATATTGCAGTATGCATTAAAATATCAGAATTTGTTGTTGAACTCAATGTATCAGCTTGGGAGGCATGTTCTCTGTGTCCATTTGAAAACTAGTTATTGGTTGCATTGCGCTTCGGAAACGGGTTTTATTGTAGACGTTGAAGGTTTAGATTCTGTGGAAGTGGAAGTGTCGCATCTTTAATCTCGACATCAGAAACCAATTGATCATCGTCCTGTGTCAGAAGCCTTTGATGTTCTTCGTCAAGAACTAAATCATTTTCATCGTCACTATTGTCACCCATCAAAATCTGTAGGACTTCGTCTTCTGTGAGTTTAAAAACTCCATGTCCCTTACGAAACATTGTCTGCAAATAGGATTTGAAAAATAATGGTATCTGACATAAAATCACCAGCACAATGAGCTAACAATTTCTCATAAATAATATCTCTCTACGGCTATAGGAACACCGGCATCCCAGTTTTTTTTCAATGATATATCAATATGCGCAACATGAATAATGGTCTAATAAATGAATAGATTAACAATTTAATTACCAGGCAACGATTATTTCACACTTTTGAAGTCAAAAAACACTTTTACAAATAAAAATATTTTCACAAAGTTTTTGGTTACAGGTTACAAGACCAGGCTATCACTTTCAAATGCCCATAGATGACGAACGGCGTCGCCACTACTGTTTTTCCCTCCAAAAAACGTGACTTTCAAAAATTATTAGATAACAAAATAACATGCATAAGCTTCTGTTTTATATTATAGTTAATTATTAGCTTGAGACACATGTGTCCCCGTGGTCGTCAAAGGGTTAGGTTGGTTGGTTGGTTACCGTAGCTGACTAGTATAGTCCACTAACACGCCATAATTAGCACTTAAGTGCCGTTTTGAAATCACTTCGCCGAACACAATCAGTATTGCGAAACCCATAGAGTTTAGGTATGTTAAAAGGTCACCCGGACATGTGACCAAACAGTCCGAGAGGTTATCGAAGGTATATTTGCCCAGGAACTTATTTCTAATTCTTGCCAGTGCTGGGCATTGACATAGAAAGTGAGTGATTCCCTTTCTTCCACGTCACCACAACTTATACAAAGGCTCCTGAAGGGAATACCCAGTCTCTCCGTATGAGTCCCAACACACCAGTGACCAGTAAAAACTGCTGTGAGCCTTGCATCTTAAATTGATTAGTTTAAAAAACTTATTTTCGTTGTACCTAGGCCAGGTAGCACGTGACACTCTGCAAGATTCGAGATCTTTCAACCTACTATTAGCCTCTTGAAGGAAAAGCAGGAAGTTGCTCCTCTTGACGACCGCCAGGGGAATCGGGACCTGTTCCGCTAGCGATATATCAAGAGATGCGAGCTAGTTCGTCAGCCTTCTCATTTCCCTCAATGTTCCTATGGTCGGGAACCCATAAGAGAGTGACTTAGCTCGCTTATCGCCATCCTACATTTCCTTACGTCTTCACAACGGTATATTGCAAAGCTTTGAATGCTGCCTGGCTATCAACGGGTTAAAAATAGGGAAAAATGTGTGAAAAAGCTTGAAAAAGTATACGGATATACAACATAATATAAAGAATTGAATGTGTTGTTTGCGTACGTAAAAGATTTGAGCAGACTAACAAAAGTAATTTTCGGATGAAAAGTAGTAGAAACCCTTAAATGCTCAACAAAAATATCCTGTTCCATAGGTTGCTAGTTTAATCCCTAGAGGTGGTAATGGCATCTTTGGCATATACAGGTTAAAAACCAATGAGATATTGCGCCCCCTTGAAGGCCTCCCAGTTTAAGATACTTGCAGTGTCAAAAGCTTTCGCCAGATTTAAAGTCTCAAAATCGTCATTTCGCGTGGCCACTAGTGATTTCAGTCCATTGGCAATATGCATAATAACCTCCCTCAAAGCTTAAGTAGTGCTCTGATCCTTCCTGAAACCATGCTGATGGTCTACAATGGTGCCTTGTTCTGCCATTGTTGGAAGAATCAGCGTCTCTAGAACATTATCCACTGGGGAATGAAGAGAAATAGGTCTATACAAACTGCCTAAATCTGTGTAATTTCTTGGTTTCAGGAGAGGAAAAATACAAGATTCTTTACATATCGTCCGAGTTAAGATGTTGGCATATAGGGGTTAAAAAGTTTAGTGAGGCACCACATCGCTACTAGTCCAAAGCAGGGTTGAAGGACCGGGATGGATGTAGAAGTTCAAAGCGGAAGTGGAGGTTAACGGAGGAAGAAAAAATTTACCTTCTGGTAAATAAAATTAATGAGAGCCAAATTTCATTTAATAACCACAATTTTGCTGTTTAGTCACCTTCTAACCGCTTTCTCAAGGGTTCTTACATTAAACTTGCTCCACTAAACAGTTGCTCGCTTGGAGCTTTGTTCGATGCGTTTCGCAGATAAGTCAGACAGATAAACTCGGCAGAGACGCACGTGTGATGTTGCACGCAATGACAAAACGGCAGTACAGCTCCATAAAAACTACGTTAAAAATATGCAGATGTAAAGGTACGACTTCTTGAGGATGCGTTACAACAATAGTCCTAAGTATGCATTTGAACCATACATTTTGCGACGGCGAGCATGCGGGTTGCATGACCACTTTACAACCGTTTCATACAATTTCGTCATGTCGAATCATCATTGATAATCAATCTGATCTGCAATGCTTGCAATCAATATCATGGAGTGAATTCAGATCACGTAAAATCATATAATGCCAACATGTTATGCCATTGGATGATAGCCTGAAAAGGTATAGCTGTTAACCGGAGGATCACCATCATTCACTATCCCAATTTCAACATCGTCAAAGTGAGTGTTAACAACAATTTGAATTTATTTGGCAACTCTGCCAATATTGAAATGTTTTACCAATAAAATTGAAATAACAGGGGTGCTGCTAATGGGCAAGATCAAAATGGATCGACGAAGTAGATGATCTGAAAAAGCTAAAGATTATAAATTGGAGAAGGACATCAATGAATCAGGTCATATGAAGGTCCCATGTACAGCAGGCCAAAGACCACAAAGAGCTGCAGCGTCAATAATGATGATGAATTCAAATAAAAATTGATTTACACCTAATCTATGCTTATGTCAAAAGTCTATGTTTTGAGATATTGCCCATTTTGTGTAAAGTATTATAATTTCTGTTTGGATTCATTTCATACTTATAAGTTGCTACACAACAAAAATTATAAAAAATAAAATATGTACATGCTAAATAAGTTTTGTAAAATATTTTTATAAAAGTAGATTTCACAACCTTTCTAACAAATATGAATTTTATTTAGTTTATTTATTCTATAATTGTTAAAAAAAAGTTTGAAAATTCAATTTATAAAAAAATTATAGGTGTACGACATTATAGTGTTCAGGGTAAACTATATACAGGGAAATTCCTCATTACGGACAGTCCTTATAACCGGACAGCTCCAATAGCCGGACAAATGTCGGTATTTCCATCGAAATAGCATTCTAATAACCGAACACTACATTTCAAACCATTTTGATCAAAAAATCTCTAATATACGGACAAAATTCAAAAATTCCCAAACAAGTTTTCTAAAAATCCCATTCATATATGTTATATTAAAAACGAATTTGGTGATTCCCCTTTTAACATGTAAAAAACGAAAATGTAAATCTTCCGACATATGTATTGCGTTGATAAAAACGAATTTTGTGATTCCCCTTTGTATGCCGCATGTTCAGCATCAGAGCTGTCAAAATCTATCAATGTGCTTGATAAAGTAGAAGCTACAACAATTCAAAACTGCTTCTGTAAAGTAGGATTTTCGGAAATTTATGAGAATCTTCCCGAAGATGACATTCCGCTGGCAACCAATGCTAGATTTCACGAAGGACTCGATTTAGCAAATGATTTCGACGGTTTTCTTCAAATAGATACAAATGTCTGTACTGAAGACAACAATGTAGAAATTCAATTTGAAGAACAAAGCGATATTATGGACATAAGTGATTCAGAAGAAGAATCGAATGAACAAATAAGTGAACCCATGACATCATACGATGAGGCGTTAAAACTTCTTGTGCATTTAAAACAATTTGCCAAAAATGATTTTGTAGCTTTTCAGAACATAAAGAATATCGAGAGTCATTTTGAAAATGAACATTTCAAATCAAGACAACCTATATTTAAGCAATCAACCATTATAAAATTTTATCAACCAAAGTAGTAATTAAAAGTAAAGACTTCATAAATTCGTTATAAATAATTTAAATAAAATTTTTGTAGCCCCTCCCCCATAAGCGGACACCTCCTATAACCGGACAAAATCATTGCGACGATGAGTGTCCGGTTATGTAGAATTTCACCGTATAACTATGATTCTATACCACAGTTTTAGAAATTTTTTTAGCCAAAATACGTGTATTGAAGCGGTTAATAATAATAGCGTTTAAACTCAATTTACTCAATTTTCAACATAACTATGACGTATTATGACTATATATTATATAAATGAATTGCTGTTTTTCTAATAAGATCATGAATTTGGATCCAGGTTTGTATAGGGGTCCTCTCCTAGTGCTCCTTAAAATTTTTATGGTTGGTCAGAATCTTATAATGTCCAAATTTCAAGTCGATAGTACAAAAAACAACAAATCTTTTCTAATGAAAACTTTCATTTGGATCCCGGTTTGTATGGGGGGGTCCGATTCGGCTGACTTCGAGAAATGTACCGCGTATGGTAAAAAAAAACTTCGTACTCTTTCAGCTCTCTAGTTAAAAAAGTGAGCGACTAGTTTGCATACATACAGATGGACAGACAGACATGGCTAGATCAACTTGTCTCGTCGCGCTGATTAAGAATATATATACTTTATGGAGTCTCCGATGTCTCCTTCTGTGTGTTACAAACTTCTTTATGACAAACTTATAAAACTATTCACTTCGTGAAGAGTATACAACAAATCTTATAGAATTGCTGTTCATTTGTTATCTATGTGGCGTCATGACCGACGCGTGCCGGAAGTGAGACGCAGATATCATTATAATTTAGTTAAAAATATGAGCAATAGCGACAAGGGCCTTCAGCTCAGGGGGGTGAGTTAGGAAGGATTGGAGGAAATTAGAAAAGTGCGGGACCAGACTTGAGCGGGAATCGAACCCGCGACTCTAGGTTGTCAGCTTGGAACACTAACCATTGAGCCAACGAGCCAGTCAATTATAAACATATTTGCATTAAATTAAATAAAATGCATGTCACCAAAGTGGTGACCCAGACAACAAATTTTAAATTATATTCGCGCGAGCGAAGATATAATTACAAACAGAATTATCGAAGGAACGCCAACACATACGCACGAGCGTTTGTACAAAAATTTAGCAACGACACACAAACACACGTACGAGCGCTTGCAACGTCATAAAACTGAACGTGAATGAATGAGTATCGCTACAATTTGCGGTCTTTAAAAAGGAAAAAATTTATCTTTTCTGTCGAAAAAAAACAGCAACATGCTTGGTCAAGAGAAGAACTTGTCGGACCAGATCAGTGACTTGCAGCAGCAAATCGAGGCACTTCGAGTGAGTGTGCAGGTGCCGACGAGTTAAACTAATCGGACACATACGCGCTCGTTAGTCCACTTGTCAAAATTCACTAAGAACAATTCACATTTATGGTTCGCACAAGTGGAACGCGCATTCCGCATTGTGTCGTCTCTTACAAGGTGATAGAACTGCTGGACTAAAACCATCCGAGATTCTTGCCGACATGCGACGACTTGCTCCAGAACGGGGCAGCAAGAAGATCATTCTTCATCTTTTCTTGTCTGAGATGCCACAAACGATTCGTCCGCTCCTCACTGTTTGGGATGAAACCGATTTGGATAAACTAACAAAAGTTGCAGACAAGATGCTCGAAGCTTGTGGTGCTAACGCTTCTTTCGCCATTGGATCGAAATCTTTGCCTTCTGAGGATCCATCTGTCAGTGCTGTTGCTACCACAGGTCTGTCTAAGGAAGTCGCCGATAGTCTTCGTTTACTCTCGCAGAAGTTTGATGCACTTCAAAAGTCTCCAGTCGATGGTTTTGTCAGCCAATCGGTCACGAAACGGTTCACGCAGCTCATCGCGGGAACTAGCGACAGGAAGTGACCCAGGCAAATGCAGAACAACACATTCTTTGTTTTTACCATCACAAGTTTGGCAACCGTGCACAGAAGTGTCGTTAACCTTGTACCCGATCCCTGCCGTTAAACTAACAAAGCCGTCGCTGATCAGTGAATCAAGCTGACGGTACACCCATCATCATTCCACCGTCCATCATTCCGGAATATCGTTTACACATCATTGATCGTACGAATCACATTCGACTCCTCATTGATTCCGGGTCTGTGGTTTCAGTCATACCGCGTTCGCTAGTGAAACAAACGACCAAATAAGCCGATCTGATGTTGATCTGATCCAACCAGACAGTCATTCCCACATATGGGAAGTACGTCGTTGAACTGAACTTGGACATTCGCCGCAAATTCTCATGGGCCTTCATCATCGCTGATATTCACACGGCTATTATATGTGCAGATTTCTTGACGAGGTTTCAGTTACTCATTGATCTGAAAAACCAACGTCTAGTTGACTTAGTAACTGGCCTTACGACACCTGCATGCCTTGCTTAGCCGAAACAAATGGCAGTTTCCACTGTTCAAGGTTCTTCCAAATTTTATGATCTCCTGTCCGAATTTGAGGATGTAACAAATCCTTCGTTTTCAACTGTGTGTACACCGTTCGGACTTATCCAACACAGACGCTCCAGCGTTTTATGGACAACTTTTTCCAGGGACTGGAATTCGTGTAGTACTACGTAGATGATATACTCATCATGTCACGCTCTATCGAATAACATGAAGACCATCTTCGCAGGATTCTGCAGTTACTGCAGGAGCATGGCCTCAGTATTCACTTAAGTAAACGTCAACTTGTTAAATCGGAAGTTACTTTTTAAGTTTCACAATTAACGAACACGGCATTAAGCCACCGACTAACCGCATAGACGCCATCCGCAATTACACTCGCCCTGACAAAATCAGCCAAGTAGGCCGATTTTTCGGCGTAATCAATTATTACCGCAGATGTTTGACTCATTCTTCACATAAACAATCACCATTGTCAGAATAGTTAAGAGATGTCAAGAAGAATGATCATCGCAAAAATGATTGGACATCTGAGCTCGTCAAAGTTTTTGAAGATCTGAAAAATAGTGTCGCTAACGCTGTACTTCTCTGTTTTGCATCGCCAAACGGAGAGCTACAACTTGTTTGTGACGCCTCAGACTTGGCTATCGGAGCAGTTTTGGAGCAACGAACGAATGGTATTTGGCAACCGCTGGGATTTTTCTCCAAAAAATTAAGCACTGCTGAGAAAAATTATTGCACGTACGGCCGAGAACTACTCGCAATTTTTGAAGCCTTCAAATATTTCAAACATCTAGTCGATGGACGCAATTTCATAATCAGAACTGACCACAAACCGCTTATCTACGCGTTTCAGCAACGACCGGAAAAAGCTTCTCCTCGCCAACTCCGACATTTGGTTTGTACTATATTTCTCAATTTTCCACAACGAAGGATTCTGATAACATGGACGCAGATGCCTTTCCAAGATTGCTCAACATGCCAACAGCGGTAGCACTGTCTCAGATCGAGGAGGCACAAAGTACGGACCTTAAATTACATGATCTCCAAAAACGTCGCACTAACTGCAAAGAGTTCGTTACGACGACAACACTTCGCTCTACTGTGGCATATCGACTGGACGTCTACGCCCTTACGTGCCTGACGCTTTACGCAACAAGATTTTCTATTTTGTTCACAGCCTATCGCATCCAAGTAGTCGAACAACGGTGAATCAGGTCAGTCAGAAGTTTGTTTAGCCTTCAATGAACAAAGACATCATCAGTTGGTGTAGGAACTGTCTTCATTGCCAGCGCTCGAAAGTTTTTAAGACATAATCATCTTCAACCAGAGAAAATCCAAGTTCCAAGCGGCAGGTTCGATCACGTCCATCTAGACATCGTAGTGATGCCATCGCATCCTTCGTTATTGCCTGACAATAATTGACCGTTTTTCGCGATGGCCAGAGGCTGTGCCACTTAGCAATATCCCTGCTGAGACTATAGCTACAGCATTCTGGACTCACTGGATTACACGTTTCGGCACTCCAAAAACAATATCAACGGATCAAGGTTCTCAGTTCGAGTCTGAACAGGCTCACCTCGTCGGTAGCAAGCACGTACATACCACTAGCTATCATCCACAATCAAACGGGATGGTTAAACGTTGGCATAGGCGTAAGTCAACGCGACACATTAGCAAATAAAAGATCATCGTCATAATTATAAACATATTTGCATTAAGTTAAGTAAAAGGTATTTCGCCAAATCTATGGACTTGCAATGCCATCTGTTGCACGTACCCTATCGGAAGAAACAACAATACCATACATAATTTGAAGAAACAACATGACCACAGATAAAATATTGGCGTATGCGAGAACAGCAGATTTGTTTGTTGTATGTTGTGTGGTTCACGAAAGTGACCGTATAACTTTGTACACTTATTCGTTTACACGTTTGCGAGAACACCAATATCAATAATGCCCTCTGTAAGCAACAGTATTAATCTTTGTTTTAATAATAGTTTGGGCTTTGGATCCAAATATACCTGTTAATTTCCGAGTTTTATAATGATTGCCTGAAGAGATAAGATATAAAATGCAAGAAATCAAGGTGGCGGGTCTACAAAATGATTCTAGTCTACACAAGAAGTTTTCCATATAAAAAAGGAACAAAAGTGGGCAGGTTTGTATAACATCGAATTGAAAAAAATAAGAAAACTGTAAGCCTTGAATGAACGTGCGTAAACTAAAAAAATAAAGTATGGTTTCTGTCAGTCTGCAATAAAATAAACATGGAAAATAAAAGAATACATGTATTCTGCGAGAAATTTCACTAGTCTTAAGGTGGAGATACACAAACGACGTTTTCTTGCAACTAGCTTTTACTCCGTTCGTGCGTCAAAAAAAAAAAAGTTGAAATGTATGAAATCGTATTGACCGAGTTACATAGCTTGCTCGCGACCGCAGCAACTCAAAAAGTCGAACAACTTCAACAGAAAACAGTATTGGTGAATGAAAAAAGAACTGGTTTGCGAACCAGAAACAGCTGTTTGTGAACCAAAAGAACTGCTTGTTCGCGTGGTGAATGACAAAAATCTTTTTTGGTAAATGGCAATTTCTTTGCAGTATTTATGTTAAATTTGATGGCAGACTTTCCTATCTATTCAAAAAGTTATTCCAATTCAATTTATTACATGATAATAAAAATACATGCTTCCTTTTTTTAATAATTCAACTTTTAATACAGTTTTCTTCAATAATTACTGTCTTAAATTTTCAGATTCACAGCTGTTTTTTGTTTACTGAAGTCAATATGGTTGGTTTGTGTAGTTTGACGCTGCATGCTGCGTTTGTCGACAATGCAGCTTAACGCTGAAGTCGTTTGTGTACCTCGACCTTTAAACCTAAAAGGAAGAAGTTTAAAGATTATACAAACACACAGTATTTATCGGTGCGTGTGTGTGTATGACATTAAATTGTAAAAAAATATTACATTTATTACAAACTGAAATACAAATTCAATGTTATTTTGTAAACATATTCTCCTTTATTTCTTTATATTCACTGTGGTACTTCAAAGCAGTTAATGAAAAATTAATTCATTTATGTTAGTGTGTTATTTGCTAACATTGCCTTCTTCAATCGTAGAATTGTTTAGATCACTGTTATTGCAAGTATCTCCTGGATTTGTTGAAATATTTGCAACATATAAGGCCGGGTCGATGACTTTTGGAATCGGTTTAATTTCAGTTCCCAATTCTTTTTCAATCCGGTGAAGGTCAAATCGATCCTCGTAAGTTATCAAGTTTATGGCAATACCTAAAAGAAAAATAATTTTAATGTTAAATTTGTTCGCTGAAATATACATTTTACGAAGATTAGTCAAATTTCAAAGACGTTAAACTTTAACCACTCCACATACTACTTTGTTAGTTTAAGAATGAACACCCCACAGGAGCTTGTGGAAATGTTGTACAATAGTACAAGAACAATGGAATTTGCTTAGCTATCTGTCCTGGGCCTGTTCTACAAAACTCGTTACTTGGGATGTAGCGAATCCACAATATCGTCTGATTATGTTACTGAACGATATCTTTAACAGTTATTGAAAAGTTGTAGGACATAACAAGCATCAACAAATCGCGGACAACATTAGATCCGGACAATATTAAATAACGAAGTGTCTTCAAATTGACTTCGTTATAGAGGGGTTACTTATATATATATATAAAAATTAATCGTCAAAATGTATGTCAGGGGTTAACTCGAGAACGGCTGGACCAATTTTTATCACTTCTTTTTTGCTTGACTTATGGGATCACCTAGAAGGTTTGTATCTATATTTGGACCGGTAGGTGGCGCTGTTCTCCAAATATAGATAGTTTTATACCATTTTTTGTAACATTTTTCATTTGGCGCAAATATAATGAACCGATTTTAATAATTTTTTTTTTAAGTACAAATGAATCCTTATGAAGCAAATTGCACACTTATTTTTTTTTTTTCATTTTTAAAAGTTTAATATACTATTTTGTTTGGAACCAAAGTACCCAAAGCAACCCTGAAATTCTGTCATTTGCCTGTTGTTGTTGTAGAAATTTATCAACTTTTTGAGATGCTCACAAAAAAAAAGGTTGCTTCTGCTCAGTCTGAATCGGGCATTAGATATTTCATTTAGTTTTACTGATATCAAACTGTAATGCAGCTAGAAAACTATCTCTAAGTTTGTTAAGGACGTTTAATAGTACCCAAGGCATGATTGATAAAGACAAATACATACTGGCAAGAAAAATATAAAGCACAATGTCAGAAAAGTTAGAGAGCATATTTTGAAAATTTGGAATTAAGCATAAATAATGTGAGGGACATCAAAGATTGGTGGAAAGTAGTTTCGAGATTACGTGGACAAAACTTAAATGGCTGTGTTGAAATACCTGCAGAATTATTCAAGCAATATTTAGAAAAATCTTTGAAACCCACACCAATCAGTGCATTGTATACATTATGCGCCTTGTTAAAAATCGATGACAATTTGGATGGTGATATTACGGTAGATGAAATTTTAAGTATGTTGGAAAAAAAACTAAAGCTAGAAAAGCGCCAGGTTTAGAGAGTCCCATAAAAATGAAAATACAAATTTTTTAAGTGAGTTAGCCAAAACATATTCAAGGTTATACAATCATACACAGTCAGACAAATCTTTTGAGACAAATATAATTTTCCCGTTGTTTAAGAAGAGGGATAAAAGGGATGCGTCAAACTATAGGGGCATCTCGTTAATGAATTGTACTGCGAAAATTATAATGGGCATAGTAAATGAGAGGCTGGTGACGTGGACAGAAAAAGATAATGTCGTAACTGAATTTCAAGCGGGTTTAAGGAAGAAACACTTTACTGTTGACAATATTTATAACTTTTGTTCAATAATTCATCTTAAATTTAAAGAGAAGAAAAAAGTCTATGCATTTTTTGCGGATTTTGAAGCGGCTTTTGACAAAGTTCCAAGGCAGCATTTAATACAAATATTGCATATGATGGGAATTTCAACAAAAATGGTGAATTTTATTGATCAGGTTTATAAAGTGACCAATTCTTTAATATGTCGGACAAATTTAATGTGTCATCTGGTGTAAAACAAGGTTCTTTAATGTATGTCTCCGTTACTTTTTTCCTTATATTTAAACGATTTGCATGAGTGTTTGAGAGGGGGATGAAATATCGATGTAATAAATATCAGGCTTCTATTATTTGCGGACGATATAGTATTATTGTCTGACGATATTGACGTGTTACAGAGGATGATAGATCAGCTAGGGATATATTGTGATACCTAGAATATGCAAGTTAATCTGGTAAAATCTAGCATGATGGTATTTAGACAAGGGGGTAGATTGGCCAAAAATGAGTTGTGGAGTTATAAAGGGGAGATGATTGAAATTAAATCAGAATACACGTATTTAGGAGTAATATTGACGCCGCATCTTAGTTTCAAAGCACACGTAGAAAATAGAAATAGTTTAGCAAAAAAACAGCATCAATGCTACGTGGAGAATGTTTCTGGCAAATAACCAAATAACTCTTACCGCAAAGTGGAAGTTGTTTTTAGCGGTCAATAGAGCCATACATAGCTATGCTGCTCAAATATTGGGGTTTGGTATGTTTGATGAGGTAGATATACTGCAATTATATTTTATCAAAAAACTCCTACATCTCCCTAGTAACACCCCGTCCTACTGTATTTACTTAGAAACCGGTATTCCAAATGGCTATTTATACACTCTGGATCTGTTCATGTCATACATTTCTAAGACCTTATATGAATACACTGATGATAGGCTACCATATAAATTGACTATGAAAGTGATTGAGGAACAGGTATTCTGGTGTGAGAGAGTGCAGGAGCTTTGCAGTAATATAAATACTAACATAGAAAGTGCTAATTTAAATAGAAAAACATGGAATAGTATTTGTGGGCTACTATTAGAGAATGAAAAAATTAGAAATAGGGAAAGAGTGTGGGAAAGAGCCTGTCAAAGTAAATGGTTATATAAAGATCTGGATCATAATGTGAATTTTTAAAGCTAGAAGTGATCTCATTTTGTAGAATGGTCACAGAAATTAGATTTGTACGCTGTGTACCTTAATGAAATTGAGAGTGTCGTACATTTCTAAGGAAAATGTCCCATATTAAAAAGAATTCGTTATAGATACTTCTTTAGTAAATATATTTTAGGTCAGAAAGAAATATTTGCCATATTAAATGGTATAGGCATTGGTGGATGGAAAAATGTAGTTTTATTTATCACTGGAGCTTTAAGTTATAGTCGGAGAAAGTATTTTGAGAAAGAAAAAATTGCGCTTTTTGTTTATATATTTATTTTTAATGATAGAAAATTAAAAAAAAAAAACATGATAATGGTCTACTATTTTTTTATTTGTTTAAATAATTTCGTATAATATGAATTGTAAATTGAAATCAATAAAGAATAATAATAATAATAAAATCTAATTTTAAATGAATAAATTTTCTTCATTTTATTACAAGAAATTGTTTGTACATTTTATTACTCGCACTTCTATTTTCTGTAAATCAATTTTTATTTCAATTAAATTGGTGAAACATTTCACTTTTTGGCAGACTTTTCCACTCATAATAAATGCACACAGTTGGCAGCTCTCACTTTGCGAAGGTTTGCCACACAATTTAGTCTCGCAGATTTCGCAATTATTGTTATAAAAAATATAAAATATTTTTTAATATTGATTTGACGAGTCAGTTTTAGACTGAAAAACCAATACTATAGGAAGCTTAGCACGCCAATGTTACAGTTGTTGTTTGCTTCAACTGTCTCTATAGCGTATCATTACGCCTTCTTACAGTATTGGGAAAAATTAGACTCTTATTTTTATTACTTATGTTAACTTATAAATTTCAGTTTATGCACACTTACAGTGTCAAAATTTTAAGTCGATAGTACAAAAAACAAAAAGTTTTTCTAATAAGAACTTTCATTTGGATCCCGGTTTGTATGGGGGGTACCCCTCCTAGTAGTCCGAGGGTCTTGAAATTTTCATGGTTTGTGGATATGGGTCAGAGACTTATAGTGTCCAAATTTCAGTTCAATAAGTCAAAAAAAGAACATTAATTTAAAAAAAATCAGCCGTGAGTCGGACGCGCACACGGAGTTCCGTACCATCGTACAAGATTTTTTCGCTTAAAATATTAAATTATGTGCATATTTAACAGCCTAAAATTATACTACAATTACAGCTTAAAAGTATACTACAAAAACAACAAAAATTGTTAAACAAAGGGTTAAATTAAAGAACAATGCTTCTAAAAATGTGTATTTTTAGTATTTGTCGTTCTACATACAAGTGAATTACACACTCTGTGAAAATTTCAAATCTCTACCTATTACGGTTAATGAGATAGAGCAGGAGTCGGACGGACGGACAGTGTAAGCTTAGTAATAGGGTCCCGTTAGCTCCCTATGGGTACGGAACCCTAAAAAGGGGGTTTGTATGGGAGGTACCCCCCTAGTGGTCCGATTCGGCTGATTCACAAACTTGATTGGCGTTTGGTAAAAAGAAACCTATGTACAAAATTTCAGCTCTTTAGCTCAAAAAAAGAGTATAAAAATGCTGAGTCAATTTGACCCATCCCCAATGACGCCGCGTTAAATAATAAATTCTTAAATTTGTGTTTGTTTCCAAAATACACTAACATTCCTTAATTCTTAAACAAACAAGTAAAATAGCTAACTTTGGCATTTCATTTGATTTTCAATCAAATTGTTAGTTTTGTTTTCGCTTGTACGTCGTCGTCTGCTATTACGCAGTTTTCAACGCTCTAAACTCAGCATAGCTAGCTTGCCAAAAAAAAAAAAAATCAAAAATAAGTGTCGAAGAGACTTTCAATTATGGTGGACTGATAAATATGGCATGATTAATCAATCCGATAAAGGAGTGTGTATTTTATGAACTGAAATAGTGGTTTGTAGAACATCGTCTGTAAAACGGCATTATGAAACAAATCACAAATTTCTTTGCCAAAACAACGAATCAGAGGGAAACCGAATTTATTGCAAATGCATTGAAAGAGACGAATAGACAGTCGACGTCTATGATTAAATATGTTGATAAATATACATATGTAAATGCCGCAAGTTGTCGGCTGCAAACATCATTGCTCAACATGGTAAAACTTTTAATGAGGGCTAGTTTTTAAAAGAAGCTTGGTTAGCAAGCAAGAGCCCTAACATTTTTGATGATTTGGAAAACAAAAATAAGATAATTCAGCACATCAAATAAATTTCTTTATCTAGAAAAACAATAAAAGAAATAATACTAAAACTGGCAGAAAATGTAAACGAACAACAAAAAAGTGATATGAAGTCCGCTTCTTTTATTTCGCAATGTCTCAACGATAGTACTGATGTAACTAAATCTGCTCGTTTAGCGTTTTTTGCTCGATATTGTGAAGATAACGACGTCAAAGAAGAATTTATTGCGTTTACATCGGTGCCAACAACTTCTAAGTGTACAGATATTTTGTACGGCTGTTAAAAATTCACTTTCTGAGAAAGAAATTGATCTAAATAAAATTGTTTCGATAGCGACTGGTGCTCCAAGTATGGTGGGCAAAAAGAATGGGCTTATCAGTACATTTCAAATACATAAAGGTCATTCGATTCTTGAATTCTACTGCATCATTCATCAATAAGCCTTGTGTGCTAAGGGTGGTCTCGCCTCCCTATATAATGGCAGTAATAACAAAAATAGTGAATGTCATATCGTCGCAGGCTGTAAATAAACGAAAATTTTATGCAGTTGGATGAAGTCAACTCAGTGTACGATGTTTGTTCAAAAAGTATCGCGATTTTTGAATTTCCGCGGGTTACGTATATTTTATTTTCGCTTTTGTTGTGGCTTTATGTTGGTACTCATGTCCCTCACTTAAGCAGGCCATCCACATGCGAATTTGTTCGTCGAACTTGTTGTGTTCGAAGAAATGTTCAACGTTAGTGGGGGTGTTCGCGACAGCAAATGTTGTTTGTGAGTAATGTGTGGGGAAATGAATTTTTATTCGACGAACAAATTCGGGAGTGGATGGCCTGCTTTATGCTTACAAGGTCGGTCATTTTGAATTTTTAGTTAATTTTTGACAGCTGTTTTGCTTGCACGTGTTTTGGCTCGTCTTCGATTTTCGCCTATTCCAATAAATGGATCAAAGAATCTGTATTAAATTTTGTGTGAAAAACGAAATTAAGTGCGTGGACGCATTCCGAATGTTGACTGTGGCATATGGTGAAACTACCTTGGACCGAAGCAACGCTTATCGGTGGTACAAAATGTTCTCAGAAGGCCGAGAAGTTGTGAACGACGAAGAGCTTGCCGGACGCCCGAACACGTCAACAACAGACGAAAACATTGATTAAAATAGTATTGGCGATAGAGAAGTTGCTGAGGACCTAAACATATCGATTGGCTCCTGCCATTCGATTTTTATTACTGATTTGGGGAATCCGCGAAATTCGTACCAAAATTGCTCAATTTCGACCAAAAACAGCATCGCATTAACATTGCTAACGAGCTGCTGGACTGTGTCCGCGACTACCCAAATTTGCTCCAGAGTGTCATAACTGGTGACGAATCATGGGTTCATGGTTCTGACGTGGAAACCAAAGCGCAATCATCCCAATGGAAGCTGCCGCACGAGCCAAGACCGAAAAAAGAGCAGCAACTTAGGTCGAATGTGAAGGTTTTGCTTACAGTTTTCTTCGATAGCAGGGGCGTGGTGCATCATGAGTTCTTGCCACAGGGTAGAACGGTCAATAAGGAATATTACCTGCAAGTTATGCGCAATTTGCGCGAAGCAATCCGCCAGAAACGCCCAGATTTGTGGAAGAAGAAAAATTTGGCTTTTGCACCATGATAACGCCCCTGCTCACACATCGTTGCTTGTGCGCGAATTTTTGGTCAAATTTAACAAACTAATAATGCCGCAGCCACCGTATTCCCCAGATCTGGTCCCCTGTGACTTTTTCTTATTCCCGAAACTAAAAAGGCCCATGAAAGGACGACGCTACGCTACGATTGAGGAAATAAAGACGGCATCGACGAAGGAAGAGCTGAACAAAATCACAAAAATGATTTTTTGAAGTGCTTCGAGGATGGGAAAAAACGTTGGCAGAAGTGTATAATATCTGGTGGGGATTACTTTGAAGGAGACAAAATATTCATGAATAAATAAATAATTTTTGAAAAAACACAAAAATCGCAATACTTTTTGAACAACTTCGTATAATGGCTTACTGATGTATAATAATGTTCACAGGTTGAGCCGCGAACTTTAAAGATTTGTGAATTGTTTGGAAGAAATTAGACAATTTTTACAAATTGAGGGAAAAATTTAATTATGCAAAATTGCAAGTTTATAGTGATATAAACCAAAAACTACAAGTATTTTCCAAACTTGAAGAAAATCACCAAAAATTTAGACTGCCCGAAAAACCAAAGGAAGAAAAAGTCTGTAAAGAGAGTTTAATTCGGTAATTCATTCATCAATTGAAGAATTTTAAGCAAGATCTTGTCAGTTCAAAGAATTATCGGAAACGCTTAAATTTAATTTGTATCCTGATGGTGACTACAGTGGATAAATTTGAATGGTTGGATATTGAAGAAATTGAAATACAGCTAATTGACTTCCAGTCTAATTCAATGTGGGTTCAGAAATTTATAGAATTAAGGAAAGAATTGGAATTAAATGAAATAGAAAGACTATCGGGCAATGGGCCTCATGCATAAAAACTAAGCAAATGCTCAATTCAAGTCTTCTAAGCTTAAGCTCACGCCTCGAATTAAAGCTAACATCTTGAGCTCAATCTCAATTTCGTATGCTTCAAAATGAGTTCAAACCATTACATGAGTTGTAACGAGAGTGAAGGCGAAATTGATCGCAATTTGGATTCAAGCGATCAATTGTCAGCATTTCTGGTAGCTTTCTTAATACAAAAAAAAAAAAAATATTAGTTAAAAAAAAATCATCCAAGTGTGAGTCGGACTCGCACACGGAGGGTTCCGTACCATCGTACAAAATTTTTTCGCTTAAAATATTAAATTATGTGCATATTTAACAGCCTAAAAGTATACTACAATTACAGCTTAAAAGTATACTACAAAAACAACAAAAATTGTTAAACAAAAGGTAAAATTAAAGAACAATACTTCTAAAAATGTGTATTTTAAGTATTTCTACACCCAAGTGAATTACACACTCTGTGAAAATTTCAACTCTCTACCTATTACGGTTCATGAGATAGAGCAGGAGACGGACGGACACCGTAAGCTTAAAAAGAAGTTATATGACAGAAAAAAGTGTTTCAATGAAAAAACCAGGGATTGAAATTGCTTGACTATTTTCAATCCATTTTTTATTGCTTTACTACGACTTCGTAAAATAACGAAGCAGAAGCGAAAAGCAAAGACAAAAAGAGATGAGAAACTACTTGCTTGAACGCAGCCAGCCTTTCGTTTTCTACTTACGCAGTCACCAGCAGCGACATTTCTCTTTCGCGTTTTGCTTTTTACTGTTTTTATTTTACGAAGACAGCAGCAATATTCATATATACTAGCAGCAGAGTTTGGCTGTTTGGTTGTTGTTGTTGTAACAGCAAGGGAGCTGCAAGTAGAAGTATGCATGCAATAAATAAGGAAAGGGAGAGGGTAAGGGAAACGGAAATTTGTGTGCAGTAGAGGGAACAAAAAAGAAAAAATAAAAGAATTAAAAATTTTAAATTACGTCAACTTAATTAAAATTGGATAAAAATGGGTAAAAAGTTAAAGGAATTAAAAAGTTTGGTGAGGCACGAAATCGCAACTGGTCCCAAATGTTTGGGCATAAGCATCGAAACACCATCAGGTCCTAGGGCCTTAGAAGGCTTCGCGTTGCGAATCGCAGCTTCAACTTCACCAGAACTAAATTCCTCCGGCACAACTTCAGGTTCGATGTTCTTAAACCTACGTATGGAAGACCGCTTCTCTCTGCTGTTAGTCGAGGGATGCATAATCAATTGATCAAAATTGAGCGGCACATTTTTTGACATTCCCTATTTGTTTTCCCTCAAACATGACGAAAGATTGAGCTTTACGCTGTGGCGCACCAGAAAGGCGTCTAATAGTATCCCACAGCTGAAGAGACCCAGGACTACATGACTCAAGATGATGAAGCCATTTCGCTCTACGATGATCCGAGACAAGTTTAGCGATCTCAAGGTTCATCCCAGCTAGACGTTCATCACTTGGATCAGTAGCCCGAATCTGATCACGTAAATTCGCTAAGCGTGCAGCATCCGTTGGAAAATTTGGTCTTAAAAGAGGAAATTTACCAGCAGGAATATGCTTTTCTCTCCCAGTCTAGTATCATCGGGAAAAGTGAAGCGACTTAAAGTATGATCTACCGATGCCTGAAATTCTGCCCAGTTCGCTTTTCCATGACTGAAATAAGTCCGCTTGTGACAAGTAACAAAATCATCAGGTTTAGTTATATCAACAAGAATAGGAACATGGTCAGAACTCAAAGCAATATCGACAGAGCACCCGCAAAATGCTAAAAGCGGTGCAATGACGATGGTAATGTCAGGAGAGCTGGCACAGGTAGGACTCATCCGGGTAGCGGAATCTTCATTGATCACACTAAAATCAGATTGATCAATCTGATCAGCAATGCTAACACCATGATAGTCATTACCCAATGGGCAGAACCCCAAGTTCATGATGTGCATTCAAATCATGATACGGTGATCGCCGTGAACATCGCCGGACTTTATAGCCAGGTATTGAGTCTCTAAGAAAGGATCTGAGGGACTGACAGAAGGTAGGAAAAAAAAGGGCTAAAATTCACCGTGCGATAAACAATGAAAGCCAGACCACCCCCACTATTCCTACTTCTATCTTGCCTTACAACACAATAGTCGGCAAGGGACGTCAGCTAGTTAATTTAGTTTCCTGAACAGCTGCCAACAATATTTTATTCCGAACAATATAATCTGCAAACTCCACAATCTTCCCACGCAACCCATTACAATTCAACTGCATAATCCTAAAAGAATCAAACAATTGAGAAGACGTAAGGCTATGAGCACGCGGTGTTGACAAATTTTGGGGCGGAGAAAGTGGAGGTGGTAGTGTTCGATTGGCTAAAGGTGACAATGACCGGATGGAAAATGGTGAAGCGTTAACGGTAAGAGTCCTACAACAAGACGCTATAAAGTTATTATTCCATTCCCTTCGAAATCTAGGGCCAGCACAACGCTTCATATGAATCAACCTATGACAATTATTGCTCTCGACTGAGACAATATTGCGTTGTATAGCATTGTCACAGATTGGACATACCCGTTCCATATAAGAAGCAGAATTGCGACTTACATTTTACGGGGCCACCAAATGTGTGAGCGGTTGTGGCACGGCTAAAATGAAGTACTCTGTTCTTGTGCACAACAAAAAGCAACATACTGCACTGGCCGATCCTTCAAGGAATTTAACCCAGAACAATTCATAAGATGACACCATTCCATAAAGCTAGAACATTGGATAGAGGCAGAACTCTTACCAATCCTCTTACTGTACACAGAACAAAATCAAATTCTAGAACCTGGATTTTGTTCAATACCAGCACGGATTAAGAGGATTTTGAGCAGTGTGAAAAGTATTTATGTAGGTTTTAAATATATTTTAAATAGTTTTATTTATATTTAAGTAGTTAAATTAGGTTAGTAGTAGTTATAGTTAAGTATTAAATAAATGTAAAATGTAAATGTTACACTCAAATCACAACACATCATTCAAATCAAACACGTCTTTCTCTTTTATCTGTCTCGCTGATCGTCTCTTTGTCATAATGTCGCTTCTTATTCTTCGCTGTCGCTCTCTCTTTTATGGCTTCATCTAGTTGCTGCTGTGCTTAGTCGTCGCTGTTGTCACGACACATCGTTGTCGCTTACGTCGTTGGCGCTACACACGTCTTTTGAAGCTATCGTCGTTCGTGTTGTTGTCAACATCGTTGTTGTATTCATCATCGTTGTTGTTGCATTTCTTGTTACACGTTTTCGTCGTCGCCATAATTCAAAGTCTTTTGAGGTGAAAGCCGCACCTTTACTTTGATTTCGCAACTTTATACTAACTTCGTTTGTTGTGGTTGATTTAGTTGGGTAGAGCAACAGCTAAGATGTATTTGTAATTTTTACTTGTTGATTCTAGTGGACCCAAGATATCAATGTCTGATTCTGTTTGGTTTGGTTTGTAGTTTGAAATTAACGCGTGCATTTCTCGTTTCGCAAAATTACTAGCATCTGTACCTATATTAAGTTCGTCATTGTTAACTATGGCAGCTATTTTCATTATTTAATTTCATTCTCTGTACTTTCATTTTTCATTTTAAGTACATTGACACCATTGCGATTAAACTATATTTCAGCATACTAAAACAGTTTGATTAGTTTCATATCCATGCAGTAAGTTATAGTGGCTTTACAGTGGCTCATATCACGAAGATTCGGTTTTGTGGTTTACAGTGGTATTTTAGTATCACGAACAGCTGTTGTTTGTTTTGATTATACATACAAATGGAACGTTGTGGCTAGTTGTGATAATTAAAATGGACATTTTGTGAAAAATATGATTGAGAACAATTTGAAAGATATGCAAATAATTCTTGCAGCTTCCTTTTTCATTACTGCTTCTTATTTTATTAATATTTAAAGAAAAAATTACAATTTAAAATTTTCTTCAAATTGTTTTGTGCAATGATCAGCTGTTTTATGCGTGGCGCGCAAATAAAATTAAGAAGAAGACACATGACAATCACAAAAAACGACGAAATTATGAAAATGCTGCCAACCTACATGGGGAAATTGCCCAGCCCTGCTAAGACTGACCATTCAAAAAAACCGAATCTTAGTGTATCTATTTGAGATTAGCATCTCTCAATCGAATCACTCTACAACAACAACCCCTCATTTTTGTCATTTTCCCTGTTGTTGTTGTCAAATGAATCTCGAATCATTGTCGCCTCTTCATAGATTCGAATGTTAGCTCACTGTAAAGCCACTATTATTATTTTTTTTTTCGATTAGTTACTTAATATTATATATTTTACAATAGTTCCTAACTATCGGTTGCGTACAGATTTTTATTTTTGTACTCTCCAAACCAGCAGTTAAGGTCGGTACTAGTCATATGTGCGTATGGATCTTCTGTATGGTATAGGGCAGCGTGTTCTGCTGTTGGTCGCAGGAAAGTTCTCTCGTGCCAAAGGGTCATGATTCTGGGTTGTGTGCCTTTGTGTCGCACTGTCTCTACTGACGCTTTGCAGGTTTTGTTAGATGTAGTTCCTCTTGATTTGGAGGTCATGCGTAGAGCCATTGCCTTTAAAATCAAGAGAGGGCTACCATTGCTGCAGGACGAATGGTTACATGGGTTAGATGTGGAGAGCTTAGGTCGGAATGTGTGTAAGAGGATGTTGAATGATTGTGTTGTTTCTGACTGGCAAGTCAGATGGGGTAATACTATGAATGGGAGGGTAACTTTCAGCTTCATACAGGATGTAAAATTTGTGGGTAGTCGACCAGGCTTTGGTTTTAACCTGTGGCTTGGATTCTTGTTGACTGTTCATGGTTCTCTTAATGCATTTCTGCATTTAAGGGGCCTAAATGACAGTCCTGAATGCCCTTGTGGTTCGACTGAGGAGACGTGATTGTCCACCGTGATTCTTTGTGATTGTCCACTGTATGAAGATTTGAGAGATTTGAATGAGTTCGGTATTTCTAGAGTTAATGGGGGTTATGTTTTTAGTCAGGCGCTCTCCACAAGTGATAGGGTTAGAAGATTGAATGAGTTCCCACGTGCAGTATTTGCTAGGCGTCGTCCGTTATAACCTGGGAGTCCGTTTGTGTTTAGGAGGGGTTTAGGGAGTTTTCAGGGGTATTTAGGGGGGGTTTAGTGTTGTCTGGGGTCACCAGTCCCTGAGCTTCATGGAGCTCTACTGGTAGTAACTTGTTACGTAACCTGACCAGAGGTATTTCTGGTACCACGGGTGTTTGGAACAGTGGCGGTCTCTACCCACTCCTCATTCCAATTACTTAAAGTCCTTGTGACAGTGGGGACATATGCTCATTGATCTTTGATCATATGAATGCCACCAACCTGGTGGAAGAGGTAGGAATAGACCTCGCTCCTAACAGTGAGAAAGCTATATCCATGACTATAGTGTATACTGTACCATCTGTGGATTCATACCCGCATTCTATTCCAAAGAGCTATTGTTAAATTTGGGGCACCAACCCAAGAACTATTTGGAGTTTGAATTGGTAGTACCTCGGGTACGAAAGTCTGACCAGAGGCTCTTTTCTGGTACCACGGGCGGCCAGGAGCCCACGGAACTTGTTCCGTCCTGGCCATCGGGTAGGCCCCTATATGGAAGCATCGTGGTGGTTGTGGTTGTTACCCAACTGCGGGTAGAGTACTAACTCGACGTGGAGTTGCGTTATACAACCGGGTGCTGTGACCCATAGATCAGCTGAGGTTTTAGATAGGCCTCAACTCCAGACCAAGGAGTGAATCATATGACCAAAATAAGTATGATTCAAATTTTGGTACCTGCGGATATATATCCAAGGGGACGTTGATTGACGTTTATCAATCCATGTGCTAGGCACCGTGATATTAAGTCTTCAAGACAGGTGTTCACGTTAAACAAATCGACATTTTCCCTTCGGAATCTAAGACCAGCACAACACCTCATATGACACAACCAACAATTACAATAACAATTATTGCACTCAACTGAGATAATATTGTGTTGTAAAGCATTGTCACAGATTGGAGATACTATTGGAGATTGCGACTTACATTTTGCGGGGCCACCAAACGTGTGAGCGGTTGTGGCCACTACTGAAATGAAGTACCATGTTGTTGTACAAGGAGCAACATGCTGCACTGGCCGATCCTTCAAGGAATTTAACCCAGAACAATTCATAAGATGACACCATTCCATACAGTTAGAGCATTGGATAGAGGCAGAACTCTTACCAATCCTCTTACGACACACGGAACAAAACCAAATCATAGGACCTGGATTTTGTTCAATACCAGCACGGATTAAGAGGATTTTGAGCAGATGCGCTGGTAGCAACTGGTAGCATACATACCTGCAGCCTCGCGGCTAAAATGAGTGGTCCTTGGCCGACTGTTGTTGTCGGGTAGTTCCAGGACGCAGACCCGACCACTCGAGAGAAGTCTGTTTCGTTTAACTATTTCTGGGCAGAGCAGCGTTCGCAAATTTGTTTCGCTACAAATCTTTTTTTGTTAAATAAGTACATGGGCATTATTTCTAATATTAAAAAATGGAATATGATATGAATGTAATACTTAGAAACAGTAAGGAACAATTGAAGTGGACAGTCGGTGCAACAGTAGCATGAAATAGTTATCTTTTCAACAGGTGGTATCCTCTTCTTTCTGTTTGTGATTTTTTGAGTTTTGTCCGTTTATGAGAGATTTTTTGATCAAAATGGTTTGAAAAGTAGGATGCGGACAATCCGGTTATTAGAATGATACTTCTATGGAAAAATTAATGAAATTGCTGTGTCCACGAAATTTGTCCGGAGCTGCCCGGTTATAAGGACTGTTCGTAATGAGGAATTTTACTGTACAAACACTAAGTACTTATTTTAACAATGAACGGAGGGATAACATTATGACAATATCGATCATTGTCGAATGGTCAGGTTTATATTAATGGTATGAGTGGTTAGCCTTGTTCTCACTCTCGTGAGATACCGCAACGTTCCACTCACCGCAACCAAAGTCAAACGAACCAGCAATGAAATTATCGCTTGCATAGCTAAATCGAACGCTACTCTGCCCAGAAATAGTAAACGAAACAGCAATCAATCAAGCACAAGCATAGCCAAACTCTGCTGCTAGTATATATGAAAATTGCTGCTGACTTGCTTCGTAAAATAAACAGTAACAATCAAAAAGTAAAGGCGAAATGAGATGAAAAATTACTTGATTGATCGCAGGGCGCCTTTCTTTTAAGAAATGTCGCTGCTGGTGACTACGTAAGTAGAAAAGGAAAGGCTGGCTGCATTCAAGCAAGTAATTTTTCATTTATCAATCCCTAGTAAACAAATGTACATAACCAATCGGGAAATATTAAAAAAAAAGAACCACAAGTACCAGCTGTTTTATGTTTACCGATCAACTCGTCACGCTGTTCAAGAATATATATATATTCTAATGGTGTCTCCGATTTCTCCTTCTGAACGTTACAAACTTCATGACAAACTTATAATTCACTAAAATATTTTTTTTTTTTTGTTTTTAAATATTATTATAATAAAACAGAGTCCCAAATAAATTGTGTGCAATTGTTGTTGCGAAAAATAATCGCAATGTTAACCAAACTATTCTCAGAAAGATTACAAA
Organism: Amiota mariae; assembly: GCA_035041805.1. Taxonomy (NCBI): domain Eukaryota; kingdom Metazoa; phylum Arthropoda; class Insecta; order Diptera; family Drosophilidae; genus Amiota; species Amiota mariae. The sequence continues at coordinate 43,923 of JAWNKV010000182.1, read as the reverse complement.
AAAGATATGATGCTGTTAACTCCTAACATTATAACTTGCTCGCTGTAAAGCCATTTTTCCATCACAAGAAAAGCTTTTAACCACCATAGCTTTTCAAACAAACAGCATGCGGCAAACATGGTCTGTCGAGTACGTCTTTCCAATATCGCATAAAAACGTTAAATATTTGTACGCTCCGTAAAATAGACAATCATCCCGCGGAAATTTTGGAATTGGATTTTTTTTGGAAATTATGGAAAATGAAAGTAATTCTGACTATTTATAATTTTTTTCTGAATTTGACTTTTTCTCTCAAGTTGGCAAGCCTGATTTTATCTTATACTAGCTGGCCCGGCAAACGTTGTTTCTGTTTGACTAAGAAAATAATTAGTTAACCAACTAATATGTTCTGTTTTAAAGCGGTATAGTTTTTTTTAGTCGGCTTCCATATTTTGCCATTCTTTATTTTTTTTTTTTTTTTTTTTTTTGTTTAACTGAAACGAAAAACTGCCATTATAACTATAAGAATTGCTGGAGTCAAGTAAAAAGCATACTCAACAAAATGTAAGCTATAACTCACAAAGTTAAGCAATTGCTTGTTATTATGCATACGAAAGTAAGCTATTGCTCTCGAACATGTGACAATGCGAGTTCAAACTTCACCGCTGAGCTCAAACTCATATCGTGAGCGAAAGCAAGCGAGTCAAAACATTTTTATGCATACCAAACCGAGCTTTTGCTTAAAAAATCTAGACAAAGCAGCAATTGCTCAGCTTTAAGAATGAGGACCAATATGAGTAAAAGTACCAACAAAATTATGGAAACGTCAGTTCCAATTCCAGACGTACATTTAGTTGTCTGACTTTTGCTATCTTAACAATATTTTCATCTACCTATGCTTCAGAGTCATTATTTTCAGAAATGAACAACATTAAAAACTTGCATCGAAACCGTTTGTCAGATGATTCCAGTTCAGCTTGCATTCAGCTAAAAGTAACAAAATATAAGCATAATATAAGATATTTAGCACCTAATTTGCAACAGCAAAAATCACACTACAATTCTCCTTTCAAATTAATATCATGTAGTTATATTTTTTGTCCATTAAATCACTAACTCAAGATTATTTTTTTATAAAAAATGGCACAATCACCAATAAAGGTTCGCCATCCCTGTCAGTCTTTGGTAAAGGTAAGTAAAGTAAACAAACATAAGTAAAGCATCTCTCCTTTACTCATACATAAACACACATTCTTTACGCTTCAGAGACTCACAAGCCAATGCTTATCCCCTCAACTTCTTGAATTTCATTTCACTTTTTTTGGACTTACACCTCGCTAAAGAAGTTTCACTTCAAAAGTACTAAATATAATTATAAGAACATCATACAAAATGTCATTGGCAAGTAGGTCGGACGCGGATAGTTGCTTATCAATAGTCGCATCATGATTGATTCCCATCCGGACAGGTGTGAATACACAATACTCCAAAATTTTAAACAATTCACAGAATAACAACTTGGCGCGACGACCTTTAAATCAACCACACAGATATACTAGATTTCGACTCTCTCAGTGATGGTAATGGCACCTCTAATAGCCTTTTCATACAGCACGGATGCTACATCCACCTCGAATGTACCATGGATGCTCATCCAATTCAACAACAACCGGGAAAATAACGAAATGTAGGGTTGCATTTTTGAATATGGGTGTTAACGTCCTCCTTGGATGTAACATCATTCAAGGTAATGTTAGATTGGTCACTCTGCATTGGTGATGCCATTTATCTTGGTCATTCTTTGCTGTCGTAAAATAAAAAACTTTTCGTTTTTTGTATGTACTACCAAAACTTAATTAATTGCAATGATAAGCTGTTTAATGTTGGTGCGCAACGAAATCACCTAAGAAGTTGGTAGCAACGCGCAAAAAGTTGGCAACAGTACTCAAAATTTTCAAGCCCTGGTAACAGAACCAGATTCCAGTAATGACGTTCTGGCACTGTTCTTTTTCTGATCTGTTTCTGGTGCTGTGAGACTGTGCTACATAGTAAAAAAGCAAAGTGAGGTTCAGATAGAAGCTAAAAATAAATAAAATTTAAGGTGAAATATATTGCAAAAATTAGGGAAACATTTTTTAAAACTCTCCCAAAGGTAAATCAATGATCTAATTATTATTTTATTCAAAATGTTCTTAAATAAATGTGTATTATTTTTTTAACATAGAAGAAAAATGAACAATATATCTATGAAGCACCGCATGGCAGCATATCATGCTGCCACAATTTCTTTTAACGAAGACTTCAAAGCTTTGGTCTGTATTCTTTTGTTGAGCAATCAAAAGAAAAGGAAAAGACGGCACTGAAAAGAAGTCAAAAGTATAATACTTGTTTCTGGTTCTGGTGCCAATACACTAAAATCTGGTGCCATTTTTTATGCAACCTGGCTGCACTGTTTTTCCATTGCGACCCTGTTTTTTGTTTGTTTCAGTTGCAAATATACTAGAATCTGGTTCAGTTGTCGTTTCTGGCCTATGCGACACCGCGCCATTACTCTAACGCAGCAGAAAAAAAATATCTCTTAAATTTTCCCAAAGCAACACTGAAATTTGTCATTTGCCTGTTGTTGTTGTAGAAAATTAGGTAATTTCAGAGCTACTCACAAAAAAATTTAGCTTTTCTCTTCTGAACCAGGCATAAGAACAAGAAATATTAATATCTAACCCAACATAACAATTAGTTTTAAAACCAAGAATAAGAACAACCTTAACGTACCAAAAAAAAAAAAAAAATATCCAAGACGACAATTAACTTTCTCTTATTTTCTTATACTCTATTTCTTTAGGCATCTGTGAGGTCAATTCGGGGCACGCACTCCGTTGTAGAGTTTCTGTGCCCCTTGGTCCCTGATACCTGTAAAACATCCAATCGCTTTTGTAAATACAGATGAATAACAAACAGAACTTAAAAAAAAATACTTTACTCACCACGTTGCTAAAAATACACAGTGGAACGGTTACTTGAACAATTACAACCAGTTGCACTTACTAATAAAACAACACAACCCCAAAATCATCTCCCTACAAGAAAACCACCAACATTCCCCTAACAATGTACATAATCCCATTAACTACATTATACACCATCAAAACTCTTCTTCTAATTCATATGGGGAAGTTGTCCTATTAATCCAACAAATCACAATAGTGACTTTGACACCATTGATGTCAAATTTATAGTTACATGTATCTACACACATAGCTCCAAACAAACCTTTTAAAAGTTGTAATCTCCATAATATGTTTTCAAACTTATATCACCCTTCACTAATAACCGGAGACTTTAATAGCTAGCACAACATCTGTTGATTATCTAACAACAACACCAGAGGTAAAACTATCTTTAGATTTGTTAACTTGTCCCTGCTCAATATTTTAAATAACGATTCCCCTATCCAGTTCAGCACACTCCATGTAGATCTCTTTCTTGCCTCACCCTCACTGAACTCACAGAAAAATACAACTCTATGAAACCAACTAGCAATTTTTTTTTTCCAATGTTTTTAATGCCATCTTTCCTTGGGTAATTTAAATGTAACAACAATAAATGTTAATAATTAAATTAATTAAGCCAAAATTATAATATCTCAGCTGTACAGTAAGTCTAAACTCTGATAAATATTAGTTGCTAGCTTTAAGCAATATTATAAAATGTATATATATGTATATGACGAATAAAGCAAATTATAATCAACTAGCAACAATATTAAAAAATATAATATAGTCAAAATATTACTACAAAGTGCCAACCTAGTATCCCGCAAACATTTTGTCAAATCAACACAAGTACAAGCTGTTTTATGTTTACCGGTCAACTCGTCTCGTCGTATATATACTTTATGGGGTCTCCGATGTCTCCTTCTGTACGTTACAAACTTATAATTCACTATTCACTGCGTGAAAAGTATAATAAATATATATATATATTTTTTTAAATAATTTAAATTAATATTTAAACAAAATTTGTTATAGAACACAGTGCCAATAAATTGTGTGCAATTGTTGTTGCGAAAAAATAATCGCAATGTTAACTCAGCTATTCTCAGAAATATCACAAAAAAGATATGATGCTGTTAACGCCTAACATTATAAAAGCTCTTAACCACTATAGCTTTTGAAAAAAACATCATTCGGCAAACATGGTCTGTCGAGTACGTCTTTCCAATATCGCACAAAAACGTTAAATATTTAAGCGCTCCGTAAAATAGATAATCTTTCGATTTGTTGATTTCTCGCGGAAATTTTGGAAATTATGAAAAAAGGAGAGTAATTCTGACCATTTATAATTTTTTCTGAATTTGGCTTTTCCCCTCAAGTTGGCAAGCCCGATTTTATCTTATACTAGCTGGCCCGGCAAACGTTGTTCTGCCCGTGGTGGTTGCGTGGTATTCATGTAAATGATATTTGTAACACGTTAAGAAGAAGAATAAGAAGATGTATAATTAAACTATTGTAATGAGTGAATTTTTTTATTTGCATATTGTGAAGATGTATGTATTTTTAATGTCAACAACTACATATTTACAAAACTCAGTTTCAGTATTTCGTACACTGCAATACTGTATTATTGTAATGCTTTATGGTAGACGATACTTTTTGTTCGATTCCCTGCCGCGTAAATAAACAAATCTGATGGTTTTCCAACACGGAAACAGGCAACATCCAATTGGCCATGCGAGAAACTTGGGTTTTCAAGTTTAATGCCGCAAACATTCAATGACTGCTCCTGTGAATTATTTATGGTTTCGCAAGCCGAACTGGAAATTGCAATCGTTTAAATTGAAACGGTATGTTAGCCGGAATCATTCGGATGCTTGGTATCAAAACGTCTTCTCCTCCATTAAGAATGGTTGCTTCGATCACGTTGTTCATTAATTTTTTAATCGCTAACCGTGTGCTGTTACAAAGACGCGGTTGGTTGATATTTCGCGACATTATGATCACTGATCCAACCTTTAATTGAATATTGTGAGGCGGCAGTACTGGCAAATCTAGCGGGTTCAACAATTCGGTAGGATAGCTAACGACATCATCTTGGTTAGTAGTGGAATCAATTAATTTGTATGTCTTCAAATCACCGGAAATTTCATTTTGAAATTTAATTCATTGATTTTGACTTTTTTTTTTGTTGTATAAATTTTACAATAGAATTTTAGATGAATAGTAATAGAAATGCAACGTAAATCATTAGTTTCGTGGATTTGCACTCTCTCTCATGTAAAAAAAAAACCTTGTCGTATTTACGTTAAAATTCATCAATAACAACAACAAATCAAAATTCAAAAAGCATTAACAACAAAAAAAAACAAAAGAAGATGTTTGTGTATGGTTTTCCAAAATATTAACAACAAAAAGAGCAAACACAATTTCGTGAGCGTACTCATTAATGAGAGGAAAAAATGCAACAATAACAACCAAAGAAAATGCAAGAAGCACAGCATTAACAACGAAAAAACCATGGTGTAAGAAAACAAGGTGCTGTCAATTTGTTACCGCTATGTGTCGATCTCTGCAAATGGTCCTTATTTCTTAATTTTTACGCTGCACAACACTATCATATGTTCATTGTTTACATATGTTATAATTATAATGTTCATATTTAACTGCCTGCAAAGTGTATGAAACATACAAAATTTACTGTTTTATTGTTTAATTCAGTATTTTATTCAATTAACACCGCATTTTCAATATAAATTTTCTTTTAATAATTTTATTTTGAACACAATTTCTCCGAACACAGCTGATCCAAGCGCAACAAATTGATTTCATAACACTTATTTTTACTTTTTCAATGCATTTTCACCTTGTGTTCAACACTAAATGCATGTTTTTCAGCGTTTTGATACACTGATGATACTTATTTACTAAAAAATGAGATAGAGCGAATTTTGCGAGCATAACAAGCCAAATTGGCGTCACCTTTATTTCTTACACCATGCGAAAAAACATTTTGTGCTTGGCCTTACAAAAACTTAATATGTACTAAAAAATATTATATTAACTTCTTAAAAATGTAAAAAATAAGTATGCAATTTAGTGCATTCGGATTTATTTCTTTTGAAAAAAAATTATTAAAATTGGTTCAGTATATTTTGCGTCAAATGAGTAAACGTTAAAAAAATTTATAAAAACTGTATCTCCATATGTATATATATATAAGTTAAGATATAAGATATGTATGTATATGTTAGACAGCTGCGTGGCTTCACTTCGAATTGAATTGAATTGAATGAGAGCGAAACACGAAATGAATGAATGTGAATGCGACTGTGTTTTGAGTTCGAAAGCCGTCTGCATTCTGTGAAATGTTAGAATGAAATAGCGTGCAAAACGAAATAAATACATCGGCACAACCGAGACATTCGAATTTATTCGAATCATTCATTCATTTCGTTTGTCGTACAAGATAATGAGCGCAGCAAAAGACGCCGATGAGTCGTAAGTGGTTGTGTGTTCTAAACAAATTTTTCCATTGCTTTTTGTTGTTTTCTTTTTTCGTTTTTGTTACGCACAGCAAAACAAAAACAACCCTCATTCTTATGCAAAAAAGTGAATGCATTCGAATTAATTAGAAACCAACCTCTCATTGGAACTCATTCAATTCGTTTCTCTTTGTTTCTATGTTGTGCGACTGAATCTGACGTGAGCGCACAAATTCACTCGAATTCATTCGGCGTCGCATTCTATTTCACTCAATTCATTTTGAACATTGTTAATTCGAACGTCGTTTTTTTGCCTTCGTGCAGACCTCTAGTATATGTATCAATTATTATCTTATCAATTGTTGGCACAATATTTTTGAAAATCGATAATTTTTCACAAAAAAATTGTCCGATATTGAAAATGGATTATTATGATCACATTTTCAGATTAAACTAAGTAAGTAATAAAATGTGTCTAAAGCAAAAATTGAAAAAAAATTTATCAATAGTTCATAGTTCAGATTATCAAACGACACTTTGCAGATCAATTTAAAATGACAATTAATACAATATTCTTCGATGAACCGAAGTTATTATTAATTTTTTTATTGGTACTTACCTAAATGTCCAAACCGCCCAGAACGACCAATGCGATGTAAATATGTTTCTGCCATTCTTGGAAAATCGAAATTTATAACAACATTTACGGCTTGTACATCGATACCTCGTGTAAAAAGGTCTGAACATACTAAGTTCCGGCACAAGCCTTGTCGAAAATCATGGAACACTCTGTTCCGATGGGCTTGTGCCATTTTCGCATGAATATAATAACAGCAATAGCCTAGTTCAGTAATTTTCTTTGCTAAGAGTTCCACACGCTGAGTTGAATTACAAAAAATTATAGATTGATTAATCTGCAGCTTTGAAAATAGCGTATTTAAGCAGTGAACTTTCTGCCTTTCTTGGACAAATGCATAGTACTGAGTTACACCTTTCAGTGTGAGTTCTTCCATTAAATTAATTTCATATGGTTCTCGTAAATGTTTTTCCATAAAATTTTTGACAGTTAGTGGAAAAGTTGCAGAGAATAAAAGAATTTGAGGATCTTTCGGTAATTTCATAATCACATGATCCAGCATGCCTTGAAAATCAAGTGATAAAAGTTTGTCTGCTTCATCTAAAACCAAAATTTTGCAATGGGACATATCAGCGACTTTCTTATCCATCAAGTCTAAAATGCGTCCTGGCGTCGCAATAATTAGTTGTACTGTAAGTATATAAAATTATATTTTTTTGTTATTTAGGGAATGCGAAACAGTTTGTAAGATTAATAGCCATTTTACACTGAGCATTCACAAAAAGTGTTCACATTGCATTTTGTATTTTCGGAACAGCTGTTTTTGTTTTGATTGTACATACAAATAGAACGATGTGGCCAATTGTGAGAAGTTATAATGGAAATTGTGCGTGAAATACATGATTGAGAACAATTTGCATTGTATGAAAATAATTCTTGCAGCTTCTTTTTTTATTCCTGCTACTTATTTTATTAATATTTAAAAAAAATTACAATTTAAAATTTTCGTCAAATTGTTTTGTGCATGATCAGTTGTTTTCTGTTGGCGCGCAACAAAAAGAAGAGAAAGAAAATCGAAAATGACCTAAAAAAGGCAACAATTAACCAGCACTGAGTAGAGTGACCAATTTCAAAAACAGCATTTTAGTTGCATTCTTATCGAATGTACATTTTCTACTACAACAACAACTACAAATTTGGGCCACTTTTCCCTGTTGTTGTTGAAAAATGTAGCATTCAATGCAGCATTCGAGAAATGTACATTGCATGCTCAGTGTGAAATGGCTATAATACGAATCAGAGATGTGCAGTAAAGTAAAAAACATGCTTCTGAACGTTTCGTAAAAAAAAATTAACCTAAGCATGTGTCGTTCTCGCTCAAAGCAAACAATGAGAGACTGACATATGGGAACAGTGAAACATCCAGGTCTACCATCGCTGCTCAACGAAACGTATCATGAAAAAACCGAACCTTAATGAAAAAAAATATATAAAAGAAGACTAACTTTGGCTATGCCGAAGTTGTAATACTCTTTACGCCCCTTCTAGTAGTCCGAGAGTCTTGAAATTTAGTAGGTTGGTGGATATGGTTTAGACACTTATTGTGCCCAAATTTCAACATGAATTTGGATCCAGGTTTGTATGGGGGATCATAGAGGTCCTATGATCTTGGAATTTTTATGGTTGGTGGATATGGGTCAGAATCTTATAGTGTCCAAATGTCAAGTCGATGGTACAAAAATCAAAAAGTTTTTCTAATAAGAAACACTCATTTGGACCCCGGTATGGGGGGATCCCCCCGAGTGAACCGATTTGGCGGATTTCGACAAATGTACTGCGTATGATAAAAAGAAAGCTCAGTGCAAAATTTCAGCTCTAGCTCAAAAACTGAGGGACTAGTTTGCATACATACAGACAGACAGACGGACATTGATAGATCTACTCGTCTCGTCGCGCTGATCAAGAATGTATATACTTTATGGGGTCTCCGATGTCTCCTTCTGTGTGTTACAAACATCATGACAAACTTATAATTCACTGCGTGAAGAGTATAAAAAAGTAATGTGCCTCACCTATATACATAAGCACAATATTGAAGTGAAACTGATGAACAAAATGGTAGGAATCAAATTTTAAAATAATTACCAGAGTTGTCTTCTATAATATTATTCATTTATTTCATTATTTTTTATATAAACGTTATAATTGCCTTATTATAACTAAAATGATATACAAATATTTGTGTGTCTACCGTGTTTAAATATCGTGTAAATAGTGTCTATTGTTGTATGTTTTGTTGTTGATTTTGCAGGATCATTTGACATAGTAAAATCAAATTTTTCTTTGAGAAAATTTAAAAGTGGCGCTGATGATTCTTTGGCATAATCTACATTGAAATCTCCCCAAGAGATTTTTTCTAAGTCAAGATTAAGAATTGTAGTGCTTCAAATATGACTTGGTTTTTTCTTCTGTTCTTGTGTCAAAGACTATGAAGTTATATCTGCGTCAACAAGTCAAGGTATTGTAGCTTATGTCGAAAATTGGATAAATCGAGTTAGAACTTTAATATTACTCAAGTCTTCAAAACACGTACTTCAACTAAAATATTTTTTTTAATATGGTATAGAATCATACCATAATCATACCCTGACCACTAATAATTCGTATACACATATCGTATATTCAAACTATACTTTTTTTGAAAGGTTGTGAAATCTACTTTTATAAAAAGATTTTACAAAATTTATGTTGAATGTATTTTATTTTTTATAATTGTTTTTTGTGTAGCAACTTAGAAATATGAAATGAACCAAACAGAAATCACTTTACACAAAATGGTCACTACATAGATTTTCGACATAAGCATAAGTGACACAGATATAGACTAGACAAAGCGCTCACAAAGAGAGATTTCTTTTTCTTTCAAAGCTCGTGATACCCACCAACAAATTGTGTCCGCTCTTTCTTTGTGAGCGATTTGTTCAGTCTATATAATTTTATAGTCTTTGCGTTTATTTACTTGCTTAAATGCAAGTAGTATTATATACAATAATGCAAACTTGTTACTCACCCTTTTTAAGCTTGGCTATTCCATTATAACTAATATAATTAATAATCTAAATAGTTGTTGCAAATAACGTATTTATTTATATAAATAAATATCGCCTCAGCGATATGCATACAAATTAATATGCGAGATAAGTGTTGTGTAGGGCACACAAACAAAAAAGAAATATGATTCAAAAGAAAAGAGAAAACTCAAACACATTGCGTGCAGTTGTCTTGTTGTTGATATGTTGTGCACAAAACCAAACAGCAGCAACAAAGCATCAACGGCAAAAGCAAAGTCGTAGTCTGGTAAAAGTGAGTAAAGTAAACAAACATAATGCCCGATTCAGACTGCATAATTTTTTTGTAAGCAGCTCAAAAAATTGCTAACCTTTTAGAACAACAACCAGCAAATGACCGAAATTCAGGGTTGCTTTGGGTACTACTTTTAAGCGAAATTTTTTCTGCTGCAAAAGTGAAAGAGAAAATGTACATCTCTCAAGCGACCTTATCTTGAATTTCGTAACACTTTTTTTGGAGAAACAAGTTCCACTTAAATAAAAAGTACAATTGTAGCTTATTGTTTTCCCCGGTAACTTGCATTTAAAGAATTCTACATATCCGTTGTTTTAGAGCATATATTTGTATTTTACCAAAATCTCTTTTTCAATAAACTAAAATAAACGAAATTAGAAAAACTAACCAAATGCTGAATATGCCAACATGCTTGTATATAAATTATAACATTTTCAAAAATTCAAATTTTTCTGTAATTCAATTAATTGATAAGTTAAAATAAACTGTATTTGTTGGTAAGAGGCTGTGATGTTTTAATTTAGTTTTAAAAATGCGTAGAAAGTGATAAGTTCAATAGGAAATTTTAATAATCTCATTGGTGAAAGTTGACATGTTTGCAATGTGTTAAAGAAGGGTATTCTACACGATTTTGATTGATGAGTAGGGAAGTTTTTTTTTCATTTGGTTTTTGTAGAGTGAGGGATGTGGATGGGAGTGAGCAGAGTCAAAATACAAGCAAGAGCCTCCAAAGAAAATAAACGATAGGTATCGCCACAAATTCCATACGTTTAAAATGGCCCTAAAATAAACAGTATTCAATCAGCTGTTCGTTCGAACATCAATATTCGAAAAAGGATATCTCCTGCTGTTCTGTGGCACCGACGGGTTTTTTGGTCGATTTAAAAAACACAACCGTCCTCAAAACCGTCTGCTGATTCGGTGGCACCGCTGACAATGATCACTAAAGTGTCTGACCCATATCCACCATATAACCATATAAATTTCAAGACCCTCGGACTACTAGAAGGGGCGTGAGGGGTAATACAACTTCGGCATAGTCAAAGTTAGTCTTTTTTACTGGTTTTCTCAACACCATTGTTTCTCTCTCTTTTTTTGGGTCTACTGGAAATTTTGAGTAGTTAGGGGCGATATGTTTGTTAATTTTAATTAACCTACACAAATATTATCAACCATTTTTTCTTATAACTACAATAGTATTAATACAATTTTCAAAAAACCTTTTTCTTGTGTTGTTTCAAAGCAAAGCCTTAGCGACATGCATGCAATTTTACATAGTACGAACTAGAGGTCTGCATGATGGCAAAAAAAGACATACGAATTAACAATACTCAAAATGATTTGAGTGAAATAGAATGTGACGCAGAAAGAATTCGAGTGAATTTGTGCGCTCACGTAAGACTCAGTCGCACAACATTTAAACGAATTGAATGAGTGAGAATGAGAAGGTAGTTTTCGAATTAATTCGAATGCCTACATTTTTTTGCAAAAGGACAAAGAGTTGTTGTTGTTGTTTCGCTGTGCGTAAGGAAAAGAAGTAAGAAAACAACAAAACAAAGCTAACTAGCAATAGAAACACAAATGAACCAAACGAGCCTCAAATGAAGAAAATTAACAAAACAAAGAAATCCAGACTGAAGAATCAAAAAAATCAAACTGAAGCATAACTTTCTTCATTTTCATTATCCCATTTTTTTGTGAGTGGAGAGCTCTTTATGAAAACCAAGCACTCGCTGCACATCTCTACGAACATTAATAAACCAAACACCATTCGCTCTTCGGTTTAATCATTTACATACTCATGTGGTATATTTTCTTTTCTTTTATATTATTACCTGTGTAAATGATTGTACATAAGAGCGACCAATGATGTTGTGACCGCAACAAAACGATCATGAGTATCAGAGAACGAAAACGAGTATAAAATATACTAAGAAGTTGTATGACTGAGTTGATTTATTACAGAAACAGGTCATTACCTGTTGTAAGTTGTGTTTGATCGTGTCACACACTCGAAGCGAAAATACCGGCAACAAACATGTATAAGGCCAGCAACGAGTATAAAATTCTCGAGTGCACTCGGAGTTTGTACGATTTAGTTGATTTATTACAGAAACAAGTAATGATAGGTTGTGTTCAATCGTGTCACACACTTTGAGTTCGCATCACATCGAGTAAAACACATTTCGAGTTAGTGCACTTCGAGTGTATGTGAGCGAAAGTGATCGTTCGTTTCAAAATAATAATTCATGCACTTTCCGAGTTTGTGCACTTCGAGTGTATGTGAGCGAAAGTGATCGGTTCGTTTCAAATCAATTAAATCATGTATACTCGAAATGCTGACTTCATTTGAGTTTTTTTTTTTTTAAACCAATCAGCCGTGCACAGAATTAGCAGACGGTTTTGAGGACGGTTGTTTTCGAAATCACACAAAAAATCCTTCGGTGCTACAGAGCGATAGGAGATTTCATTTTTCGAACATTGATGTTCGAACGAACAGCTGATTGAATATTGTTCATTTTAGGGCGTCTTACACGTATCAAGTTTATGGCGGAACTTATCATTGATTTTTCTTTGAAACCTCTTGCTACTATTTATACTCATTTTTAGAAGCATTGTTCCTTAATTTAACCTTTGTTAAATACAAACAATTTTTTTGTCATCGCTTTGAGAATAGGTCGGTAAGAGGTGTCAATTTGGTAGCATAAAGAAAATGTTAATTTGTGTGCACTATTATCGCTCTGTCAAATGGATAATCTTTCGATTTGTTGATTTTTCGCGGTAATTTTGGATTATAATGAAAACTATGTAAAAAGGAAATACATATATTAAAATCATTGCGTGATCATAATGATCTATTTTTAATGTCTGACAATTTTTTTCAAAAATATTGTGCCATCAATTGATAATTGAATAAGTGTGTGAAAAATAGCAAAAATTATTCCCATCCATAAGCTAGGAAAACCACCGCACTCACCAACAAACAATCGGCCAATTAGCTTGCTTTGTGGCTATGCTAAAATATTTCAGCGGGTTATAAAAATCAGATTGAATCTACACTTAACTGCAAATAACATATAACCACCTATTCAGTTCGGTTTTAGGTCTCACTTCAATTCGAAAAGATCAGTTGGCTTAGGTACCCTGGATGTCGAAACGGCATTCGACACATTATGACATCCACAAATTAAATCACATTCGAGCACCAAGATACCTAGTAAATCTAATTCAAAGTTTTTTGACGTATCGCTTTTTCAGAGTTTTCATGCAATAAACTGATATATGGTAGGAGTCTGTATTAGGGTCCTACACTATACAACATATTCACCTACGACATCCCAATTTCAGCGAATTGTACGAAATCAATTTTTGCTGATGACACCTCAATTTACTGCTCGGGGGCAACCTTTGATGAAGTTGCAACAGTCCTGCAAGAATAGTTAGATTCTCTTCCCAAGTGTTTTAAACGCTGGAAAATCAAAATTAACTCAAAAAAAAAAAAACGAGTTTAATTTTTTGTACAACGAAGCGTAAGGAATGTCACATACCCAAATACTGCTTAGAACTTAACAATGAACGGATCCCATGGGTGAATGATGTGAGGTACCTGGGAATTCATATAGATATAAAACTTTGCTTCAACGTCCATATCGGTAAATAGATCCACTGCGGTTTATGAAGAATAATAATTTTTAGATATGTAAATCGATTGTTGCCCCTATTATACTATATGACATAACAATAAACTGCAAATTGCGGAAAACAAAATATTGAAAAATATTCACAACGTTCCATTTCATTTTTTAACATCCATCCTAACTATAATTTTTCTTGTGTATAATTTTATAAACTTTATTGGCAAAAAAAAATCATCTTAACAGCTTCATTCGTTTGGCTGATATTAAGCTTCAAAGACAGGAAACATAAGGTGTGCTAATCGGTTGTCGGAGTATATACAAAAAGTCTTCGCGGTTTTTTTTTGCTTCTAGATGGTGTTGGTGTCCATAGACCTGGCAACACTAATCTGATTGTGTCAAACGAACATGTGTTTGAAAGGTGACATTTCAAGCTAAAATGTTTGTGTAATTCGTTGCTCGTGTTAAAAGTTATACTGATTTGGAATATCTGAAGAAATACGATGTGATGCTTTTTTACTATAAAAAAGTGAAAAACGTTGCAAAAAAAACAAATTGTGTAGTTTACGGTGAGAATGCTGTGAGCGAACGCCGGACCCAGGAGTGGTTTGCTCGATTCCATTCCGGAAATTTTGTAAAAGATGCACCTCGCACTAGTCGGCCTGTCACTGAAAAAGTCGATGAAATTTTGCAACTGATGGAGGATATCGGAGGCACTAAACATCAACCATATAGTTTGGAAAAACCTAAAAAGAGCAGGCTACTCAAAGAAGCTCGATGTTTGGGAGCCACATGAATTAACTCAAAGAAATTTAATTGACCGAATAACCATCAGTGAAACGTAACGAAATGGAACCATTTTTGAAGCGAATCATTACGGGCGATGAAAAATTGATTAAATACGAGAATATCCAACGCAAAAGGGTAAAGGCCCGTGATCTTCCACAAACGACTTCAAAGCCTGGATTGACGGCAAACAAGGTTATGTTGAGTGTTTTGTGGGATTGGAAAGGAATTGTCTATTATGAGCTGCTAAATGTGGCGAAACGGTCAATCTACTGTGCACAAATCGACCGTTTGAATGAAGCAATCAAGAAAGAGCGACCAGAATTGGCCAACAGAAAGGGAGTTGTCTTCCATCATGGCAATGCTAGGCCACACACATCTTTGATGACCCGGAACAAATTGACTGAGCTTGGTTGGGAAGTTTTGATGCATCCACCGTATAGCCCGGACCTTGCACCCTCTGACTACCATTTGTTTCGGTCTCTGCAAAACTCTATTCATGGTAAAAAAAAAATTGACCGATCGAAGAGCCGCTGAAAATCACTTGGCCAAGTTTTTCGCTAATAAACCACAGAATTTCTACACCTTTGGAATTATGAAGCTATCCGGAAAATGACAAAAAATAGATAATAATGGCCTTGATTGAAATTGATTTTGAATAAAGAAAATTTTTTTTCGAAAATCTACCAAAAAAACCGCGGAGACTTTTTATATGACCCAATATAAGTAAATGTACAGTAGATAAATAGCATTCATTCTAAACTCCGTAAATATAAACGTAAAATCAACAGATTAAGTGAAAATGTAATTTTAAAGGGAATAAAGCAAGATTGAATTTAATAGTAAGTTGAGTTTGAACGTTATTATTATTCACTGCATCAAAACACATATTTCGACCAAAGAATTTTCTATATATACGGCATAGTGAGATATACACTACTACTCACTTAAATAGAACACCCTACCTAATTATTTTTAAAACAATATTTTCCAATACAGAGACGTTAGAGATTTAATTTTTTTTTTTAAAGACAGGATATGTAAAAAACATGAATATCCGAACACACAGTGTGCTTAGTAGCCCGGAATTTATTTTGAGAATAACTTCAAATATGCACGACTTAGTTGC
Source organism: Amiota mariae (assembly GCA_035041805.1). Taxonomy (NCBI): domain Eukaryota; kingdom Metazoa; phylum Arthropoda; class Insecta; order Diptera; family Drosophilidae; genus Amiota; species Amiota mariae. The sequence goes on along the minus strand of JAWNKV010000182.1, from coordinate 27,976 downwards.
CAAGATAAAGGAATAAAGTGGTGTTAATGCAAGCCTAACTATTATTAGACATATTATTCTGAAAGCTAATTAGACAAGGAGATTAAAGAGATTAAAAATATAGAAGAATCTTCCAATAGTTTTTGCTACACTCATTATTATCAGAACTAAACGCCAACTACGTTATCTTCTCAGATCGGTCCGCATACAATGCTACCGGCTAGCCTCCCTTCTTGAAAGTAAAACTGGACCCTCCCTCTTCTGATTATTGTTCTAAAGTTCATGTTTTATACGGGAGGTAGCCCTCCTAGTAGGCAGAAAGTCTTGATGTACACATGTAATTGGTGGGTAGTGGTTAAGATCCTAATGGTGTTAAAATTTCAGTTTCTTAGTAAAAAAAAAAAAAAAGTTTCCTAATAAGAACATGAATTTGAATCAGGGTTTCTTTCTATCATTCCCGTACAAAGCAGGTTATGCCGGAGAGCAGCAACACGCGATAGGACTACTAGTTTAAGATAAAAGTTTAACATCATTTATATTCATTTGGAATTGCTTCGTGTGATTTTCATGAAAATATTGCAATAAAACTATTTATTCAAATATGATTCATTTGAGGATCCACTCTTTAACCCATATTTTTCTTTCTTTTCTTTGATTCCTTTTCCTCATAATAATTAAACACGCCACAGTGGCACATTTTTATTTTTATCAAAGACCATATATACCATAGACTTGACAATTCGAACTTCGAAATTTTGTTTGCTCTCACATTTTGTGTTTTTGCTCTCAAAATTGCATTTTTACTCTCAATGTTGCTGAGTAAGTCAACAAACCAACAACAATCGCTCACAAAAATTTTTGAGTATCTGACCATGCCAACAACAATTTCATGTGTGTGTGTTGTTCGAAACACGTACAATCTATCCGAAAGAGAAAAATGAGAGCGCTGTCGTTTTAGTTCGAATTGTCGAATGTTAATGGTCCTTGTTTTTATTTGAATAAGCAATCAACTAACTACACCCCTAAGTTGGCAAAGCTGACACTTGAAAAAAATCATATGAATTGACATCGTCTGACCAGCAAAAAATGCAATGTCATATTTCTATGCCACACAACCTCTAATCACATATTTTTCGTCATAGTTATCAAAACGTGCATGGACAAGTTCTTCATATATTTTTAATTAATTTGAATTTGTTTTTAGTATTTCTATTAGCACGGAAGGAGAGATTCGAAAAATGAGATTTTATATAAACAACTTTAATTTTAATCGTCATCCTAGACGTGCGTAGTATTTTTTGTAACAATCAAACAAAGTTAGAAAGGTTTCCTATGTGATAAATATTATGTTTACAGCAAAACAAAATGAAATTTCAATTTACCTTTCTGGTATATGCGCAATATATCGTCTTTCAAAATAGTTCCACCTGTTGTTACCATTACACGAATATCCAAATGTTTTGCCAGTTCGATACATATTTGGGATGTTTGTAAAGCAAGTTCTCTTGTTGGAACCATTACTAATGCTTGTATGTAGTCCTTTGTAGGGTCAATTTGCTCCAATACTGGTATGCAATAAGCTCCAGTTTTTCCAGTCCCATTTTTGGCTCGAGCTAATACGTCTTTACCACTTAAAGCAATAGGTATGGCAGCTTCTTGAATAGGTGATGGACGTTCCCACCCTTTTTCGAAAATACCCATGAGTAATTCTCTTTTCAAGCAGAATTCCTCAAATTCATTGCCACGAGTGTCTGTAACATCCTATAATAGTATATAAAAACAAGTTAGTACGCTATAGTCTGGTTGAACCGATACATACTTTCTATAGAACCCGTAAATTCCAAGTAAATATATACCTTCGTTTTGCGATATTAAATTTTGTATTCACGTTTGAAAAGTGAAATATACATAGTTTTAAAAATAACATCAAACTTACAACAGAAAAAATAAAAAAATTACATACTAAGTATTTGTATCACACTCAAAAAGCTCCAAGGAGACCCATTTTTTTTTTTTATGCTGCATTTGTTGGTTTCCAATCAACTTCATCTATACGGATATAACAATAGTATCTCATCATATTGAATTCCCAACGGTCATCATATCTTACATTCTTTACATACTTTATTCATTAATTTTTTAAACAAATCATGAAAATTAACTGTAAATTGTAAACTATTGCTTGGATGGACATAAATTTGTACAAAATCGTATAGTTTCTTATTTAAACTGTCAGTTTCAACATTTATTAAATGATACCAAAAATTAGAAGTATTGTTTTCTTTTTCATTTTATACATCCAATTTGTTTTATGTTATTTTCTCAACTATACATGTTTCAAATAATTTAATGTTTTTTGTAATGCATGCGTATATTTTATCGTTATAATAAGAACGTGAAAATTTTGTTTTTGCCACTTTCCAAACGTGATTTAAAAATGGTACGTGAACAGCAAACAAAAACTTTATTGAAAATGACAGAAATTTGTACCAAGACCGCATAACAGCTGATGTCAATGTATCGCATGTATTTCCTGTTCAATGCGTCTATTGAAATATATCGAGTGGACAACCCGCTCACAAAATTGTGTGGTCTAACGAGTCATTCTGTGAAGACATTAAATTAACTGTTTTTAAAGCAGCTTCCGCAGGTATTTTATATGCAAGAACATCCGAACATTAACAATAATAAAGGGCACTGTACAACTGACCTTGAGTTGGTCTCTAGTTAACACTTCTTAAATTATGCAAACGACAAATGAATTGCACATACTTACACTGGTTTTAAATCGGTTATCTTTGGGTGGTATTTTAAGTTTAGATTTCCATCCCATATCATCGCCGACATTGGTTATCATTTGGTGATCATTAACACTAAAATAAAATAATCACAAAAAAATTAGTTTCGTATATTGTTATTATTAGAAGTAGTTTAACAAATAAATTCTTAGACTACTTAGAAAATAAGAGCACTAGCTGCCATGGCTTTCAGCTCTAAGGTTAAAGAGAAATGTAGTGAAATATGTGATTAAAAATACATACTATTGTATTTAAATAAGATTTTCTAAATTAATGGATTTAAAAAAATTGTAGTTTAGATTTATGTTATTAAGATTTGGGTTGCCCAGTAGCGCCACTATGTTTAGTTTGGCTTGATTTTGAATGCGCTGTAACGGAATGCACCCTGAGAGCAGGTGCGGCACAGTTGCAACATCGTTGTTAAGCGGGCAAACATCATTGTTGAGGCCACGAAGTAAGTGTTGATGAGTAAGCGCGGTGTGCCCGAGTCGGAGGCGGACAAATAAATTTATTGCGTTTCGGTGGCATTTAGCTGGATAAACTGGGGTAATGGCATCTGGGTTAAAATGCTTGTAGTGATGGCTTGCATTATCCCATGAAATCAGGTCTTTCTAACGAATATGAGATTTAACTAGACGGAGGATATCGACCTTTTCGAAGATGTTGATTATGTGCAGTGGTTCTATTAAGACGAGTTTGGCACGGAAGTCAGCTAGTTCATTGCCAAATATATTGGCATGGTCAGGGACCCACATGACATTAATGTGTTTGTGCTGATTAAGTAGGTCGCGAATAGAAGAAGCGATTATGCTGTTGTTGTTGGTATTTCTTATTGAGTCAACGGTTGATTCGCTATCCGTGCAAATAATGAGCTTGGATGGTAATTTAGCAGCAAAATATACTGCTTGAAGGACCGCAGAGGCTTCTGCAGTAAAGTTTGAGCAGAAATTTATCATTAAACCGGTTGGAATTGTAATATTTGACCCGTCTACCACAGCAAAAGAGGTTGCTTCTGTAGTTTTTGAACCATCTTTATATAGAAATGTCGTTGAGTAATGCCTTGGATCGTGGTATACTTCATTTAAAAGAGCTCTATATACTTCTGAAGAAGTGTTCTTTTTTGCGAATGTTTCAAGATTTTCAATGAAAGAAGACCGCTCAAGTGTGCATCGATGAAATTGGTTAGTTTGAATAGACCTTGAGTAAATCCAAACTTCTTGGCTAAGTAGATACATTGCATCATTGTTGAGGTGCGCCGGAAAATACGCACATGATTATAAGATGTCTTAACTAAAATCGTAGTTTTTTTTGTAGTTTAAAAGTAGTTTTGGAATTATGCGAAGCTTCGCAACTGCAATGCGTTGGTGGAGGGATGTAAGACCGGCTTGTATGAGCATATATTTTATTGGTGTAGTAGGGTAGGCTCGTTGGCTACGTTTGACGCCGTTGTGGCATGCTGGTTCTGTTAATTTGATGTTGGTTTTAGCTGCATTCCCATAAATAGATAGGTCAATCTTAGATAACTACATTCAACAAATTATTGGTGTGAACAAAAGAATACTTAGATGTAAGGTATTTTATCATCATAATATAAATACGGAAACACGTTTCTTTATGATCAAATTTACGCCTAATCTATCTAATCGATTTTGATAAAAAGTATACCATTCGATAGGTTTTCATTTGTAGATGTGCACAATATACTTTTTATTGAAATCTGTTGGATATTTTTGACGGAAAAACAATTATGTGCGCTGCACTCGATTCTTGCTTGCTACCTGCACCCCCTCCATCACTCTCTCTACATTTTCGTTTGCAATCTACTATAGTTTCATTTCTTGCTTTTTTGGCAGGATGGTTTGGCTTTCGCATGCTACGTTTTGTTGTGTTTGTGTGTATGCATCAGAGATGTGCAGCGAGTGCTTCATGAAGAGCTGTTCGCAAAACGAAGACAGCTCACAGTCACAAAACATTGATTGAACTGATGTATATCATATTTATAGGACACATATCAAAAAGTACATTGAGACAGAGCGTATCAATTTAATTTTTTAGTGAAACAGGAAAATACAAGTTTTTAAGCATAATGCCACGATCAACACGTTTAACTGAGCAAGAAAAGGGCTCAATTAATGCATATATAATGTCGGGATTGATTGTGAGCCAGATATAAAAAAAAAATGGTCGTAGTCGCCATGTTATTGCGAATTGTTTGCAAAATCCAGAAGAATCCGGTAAAGCACGCAGTACCGGAAGGAAACCGATACTTACTGGACGAAATAAAAGGAGCAATTCTAAAAAAGTCAATTTTAAGCGAATGGGACAAGCTTGAGCCGGCCTTATTAGCTAACCTCATAAATTCGATGAAAAAACGAATTTTTGATATTGGAATAAGCCGAGGTGGCTACATTGGCTACTAATTTTAGTTGTTTAAATAAATAATTAACTTTACGTACTTGTTTTTGTTTTGCAACACTGAAAATTTACAAGTGTCCTATAAATATGATATGCCTGCAGCTGGCTAAAAATGCAAGCATCTCAACTAAAACTAACGGTTCTTTTCCAATGTTATGCTAAAAATAGAAATCGTACGGTTTTTTTATGGCTTAGTTTTTGGGCTATCATTCATGATTTTTATTTTTGTCAAAATATAAAAAGTACAGATTTAGCGAAACTTGGCAGTAAAATTTTCGAAGTGTCCTATAATTTTGATAAGCACCTTACTGCGTGAAGAGTATATAAACAAAAAACCAGTAAAAAGGCGACTAACTTTGGATATAATGAAGTTTTAATACTCTTCCATGGTTGGTGGATATGGGTCAGAATCTTAGAATGTCCAAATTTCAAGTTTATAGTACAAAAAACAAAAAAGTTTTTCTATAAGAACGTTCATTTGGATCCCCTAGTGGTCCGATTAAGGTGATTCCGTTTGGTAAAAAGAAAGCTTTGTGCAAAATTTTAGCTCTCCAGCTTAAAAACTGAGGGACTAGTTTGCATACAGACAGAAAAACATGGCTAAATCAACTTGTCTCGTCGCGCTGATCAAGAATATATATTCTTTATAGGGTCTCCGTAGTCTTATTCTGTGTGTTACAAACTTCATGACAAACCTATAATGCTAATCACTGCGTGAATAGTATAAAAAATAAAGTATTTGAGATACAACTGAACCAAGAAAATACTACTTTGAATTGATATTATCTCGATTGGACAACTTTCATTTATTACAAACACTTTATACTAGTGCAAACCTTATCCTAATTTTTGTATAGCATCATATCATAAATCAGGGATATCAAATTGATCTAGCTGCATGATTCGAATCATGGTTGCATTCAGCAGAAGTCAGCGCTAACTTTTTGTTCATTGTGAATGCAAAATTTACAACTTCATAAATTGTCACCCCATTGTTTCAACATACACCAAACTAGTCCTACAGAGAATTTATCGTCTTTTAGTTTTTTATGTATATCTCTTTCATTGTTTAGAATACTGTAAGACTGAACAAATACCATGTTTCTATCTTAAACTGGATGATTAATAGGCATTTGAAGGTTTTGTTTACATGATGGTTTTAATGATGATTTGATCATGACTATTCCAAAATTTTTTTAAATATATTGCATATGAATGACCTGTGCAAAATACAAAAATATATATTGGCAAGACATCTGTTTTAATATTTCACAAAGGCTATGGTATTAAATTGTCAGTATTTAGAGGAATTCTGTATGATACAATATTTCAGTAGTTACATTGAAAATATATATCATTAAAACAGAAAAATTATTGAAAAATGTAATATATTGAATGCTTACCTTTTTGCTATAACGCTATTGCGACCAGGTGCAACTTTTTCAGTCATCATTATTTCTTTGAATTAAACTTGTAAAATAAAATTGTGGGTCAACAGAATCACCAACTCTGTAAAAAAAAAAAAAATAGTACAAATCACTCAAATTCATGAAATAATAATCGCATCGAATAAAATAACTCTTATTTCACAATCTTTTTTTTCTCAAGCTGTTTGCAATTACAATTAACAATACCTGATTCAATTATAATTTATAATAGTTTATTCAATTAATACGTTTCATACCTCACAGAAGTAATGCCAATATAACGAAACAAAACAAAGCCTTACAACTTGCTCTCACTATAACCAACCGTAAAAGTAAAATTAACACTCTTAAAAAACAATTTTGAACAGCACTCCCTACGATAAAATTAATCTATACGATACAATATTTTGTACCAAAATTGCATCAATTTTAAGGATTGAAGCCACAAGAAATATATCTAATTCTTGTTTAATATAATAAATGGTTCTTTTCGATTAAATAATAATAACATATTTTTCTTTAACAAAGGAGCTATGAAACAGTCTTTTTACATTATTGAATTGAAAGCATAAACACAGCTGCTAGCAGTTCAAGGAAAGCAATTTCTCAAATTAAGTAAATATTTGCATAACTTTTATTCTTGTATGCATTGAAAACATAAGAATAGTAGGGGTCTTCACGCAACGTCGCAAATGTGGCACACTTGTCAAAATGGCAAATTCGCAAATAAAGTTGCAGTTGCTCTACACAAAAAAAAATTGCCAGGTTTGCGAAATCTGCGAGACTAAATTGTGTGGCAAACCTTCGCAAAGTGAGGTCCGCTAACATTGTGTATTTATTATGAGTGGCAAGTTTGACCAAAAGTGAATTTTATCAATATAATTAAAATAATTGATTTACAGCAAACAGAAGTATGAATAATAACTAATTTATTTTAATTGATGTACTTATTTCAATGTATTCATTCTTTTTTAAACTTTTTTCGGCATTTTTATTTGTTTGTTTACATTCTACTGACAGTAGTGTTTGCGCGGCCAGCTGTTTTGTCAAGTGCAAACACAATTTGCGATATTTTGCTGTGTTCTTTTCCAGAGCTTCTTTTTTGACAGCTGATGCGTGACATGCGTGAAACTCAAACATGATCAGTTAGACTATATTTATACCTAGAGTTTTTGCGTCAAAGCGCTCTCTGGAGTTTTTTGTTTGTGGAGAAGAGACGCGCGACGCACATTTTGTCACTAAAGAAGAATCGACGATAATTGAATCAACAAAAACTCTAGGTATAAATATAGTCTTAGCATTATCATTTCAGCATGAAAAGACTTATAGGATATATACAGTGGGGCTATATGACGAATCTCAATGAAAATGATAAAAAAGATATCTGCAAGAATTGTTTGCATACACTGCGAATTGTTGTTAATCATATATTTTTCACAAAATTTCCATTTTTATCATTATTGCATGTAAAATCAAAACAAAAACCAGAATTCCCTGTGCACACGAAATCAGAACTAACAAATTTTTAATCATTGTGGAAACGCTAAAAGACAGTCAAGAATGACAAAAACGGCGAACATCACCAAATAAATGGGTATTTGTCCATTTGACGTCATTTGCAGAAACTGAGATTGTGTTGTTTTTGCAAGGATTTTGAAGTATAAAATGCAGCTTGTTCAAGAACTGAAAACGTGGCGCCTATATGAAACATTGGAAGTGTTGGAAAGGTAAATTTTTCTTCTTTCGATCGGCAGGTTATAAAATTACGCACGTTTTAATAACAGCAATTTTGTGGTTATGTCGCTTATGCTTATTAGCATATCTTATAAATTATTTTAACTCTGTAAAAAATTTTCAGAGACTTAAATTTACTTAAAAGTGGCCATGATAATTTAAATGATGATCCAAGACCTGGACGGCCTGGAGCATCAAGTCGAGCTAAGTTAGTGGGAAAAGTATATGAAATAATCGCTATCGATGTAAATATCACTGTTACATATCTGTTGAATGAAAATCAAAAAATCGGTCGTGTAGATCATTGCAAAGACATAATTTCAACAGATGAAAATGATACAGATTTTCTTGATGCGATGATAACTGGTGATGAAATATGGTGCTTTAATGATCCGAAAACTAAGCGACAATCTTCAGAATTGAAGTCGAAAGACGACCAAAAACCTGAAAAATTGCGTTTCAGAAATCAAGAATCAAACAAAGTTGATCTTTCTATGACTCCAAGGGAATTGTTTGCAAGGAATTTGTTGCGAAGGGTGAAACTGTCAATGGGGAATCCTATTTACAAGTTTTACATCGTTTGTGGTCGAGAGTTGTTCGTGTCAAACCCAAACATCCGAAAGGAAAACTGCTATTTTTATTTCACTTCACTATATCAAAAATGTTAAAGAATTTTTGATGAAAAACCGGATTTGTGTCATCGACCACCTTCCATATTTGTCTGACCTTGAAATTTTTAAATTTTTTAATTTAAAAACGAAGCGAAGTTATGTTGAATATTGAGTAAATTCAATTAGAATTTTTTTTTTACTCACCGCTTCAAAACACGTACTTCGACTAACATTTTTGTTTTTAAATAAGTTCTATGCCATAGCTATATATATATATATACATATATAAATACCACCCTGACCACTGGAAACCAATTATTTTTGAAAATTAATAATTTACAAATTAAAATGTTCTTTCTTTAGGTAATTGGATATTCAACTTAAGTGTAAAAGTTTGTTGTTGCAGTGCTGATCTCCTAAAAGTTCTAGCGTTAAGTAAGCTAATTGTTAATAGTAATTATAATAAATTTATTTATTTATAATCAAACCTACGTTCTATACTAAAGAGCTGCTAAAAAAGTTCACCACACTGAACTACTGAACAGTAGTTCCAAGCACTGTATTTCAGTGTAGCATTGACAGCGAATCAGAATGTTCTATTTAAGGCTTTTACATCAAAATAAACACTGCACCATTTAAAAGGCTTTCGGTATAGTGCTTGACAGTGCTTGAGTTCTGGTCTGAAGAAAAATATCGAAACAGAACAAGCACTGAAGTAAAGTAACGGTAAAATGACACCGAGTGCACAGAATATTTTGTAATTTAAAGTGCTCTATACACGATGAAGCCCAGTAAACCAAACTATCGTGATCTTTTGCGGACAAAACTATCACGCTCGGATCCGAATTCGATTCGCGAATGAATCATCTGTCGTTCAGTTTGTGGCAGCAAATCTATCATTTACGATAGTCGTAAAAGACATCTATAGCGAGCCTTTCACTTGCACTTTTGCGATACCGCTTTAGAACCGTTTGCGATAGTGTTTAGGTACCTTTTCTGATATCGCTTTTGAGCCGTTTGCGACAGTGTTTATTTATGACTCATAAATTAACCTTTTGTAGTACTAATCATTAAATATACTTTTAACGAATCATTAGCGATACTTTTCCATTTGTTTACTTTTCCACAATAATCTATACTAATATTATAAAGAGGAAATGTTTGTATTTTTATTTGTAATGAATAGTCTCAAAAACTACTTAACCTATTTTAAAAATTGTTTCACCTATAGAAAGCTATATTTTAAGTAAGTGTCATAGGCTCTGTTTTATTTATAAGAAAATTAGGGTCCCTACGAAAATTACAATACTCATCAAAAATCTATACTATTTACAAAAATTTTCGTACGTTTTTCGTTGTTCTTGCATTGCTGCTTCTTTAATTTTGTTGTATTGTTGTTGTTGTATTTGTTGCTCATCATTTATTAACTACTGTGTGAGAGTATTGCGCTCTTCGTTCCCTTCTTTCTGAATATGATGTTCACTAAGAGCGGGACAATAGAGAGACAGTGTGTTTCGTCCAAAGATGTGCAATGAAGGCAATGCAAAAACGCATTCTTCAACGTTTAAAATAAAATGTGAAGCAACGCTGAGCGAAAGAGAGAGACTGTGTGTCTCTCTTAAAGCAATTACGACGGACTAACGATACCAAATCTATTGAAATGTATAAGTACTATATATAGACTGGAAAAATTACTAAAACAAAAAACATTTTGTCGCTTCGAATCGCTTCTAAGACCAATTTAGATAATAGTAGTCGTTGGCCGAGCGTACTAAGGCGTTGGTACAGTATATGCAAAACAACATCAACAATACGTAAGAGATTTCGTCAACGGTTCGATCCCCAATTTTTAGAAGTCAATTTTTTTTTATTTCTCGCTGTTTGATTAATTTTTTTTTTAAACATCTATACTAATATTATAAAGAGGAAATGTTTGTATTTTTATTTGTAACTAGCAACCCGCCCCGGCTTCGCACGGGTAGATAGATTAATTAATACTTCATTTGGACAAATAAAAAACAACAATTCCTTACACTAAAATTTTTTTATTGAAACCACCTCACCAGCGTGGAACTTTAGTTTCCATAAATAAAACATTATTTTGGTAAAATAACCTTGACATACCTGCCCAGCTGTTGAGCCGCTGGTGAGGTGGTTCCTATAAAAATATTGTAGTGTAAGGAAGTGTTGATTTTTATTTGTCCAAATAGAGTACTAATTTAAAATACTAATTTAACTTTCTATCTACCCGTGCGAAGCCGGGGCGTGTTGCTAGTCCTCAATAAAATGAGTTACATATTTAAAATGTTTGAAATTTTATTTAATTATCAAAATAAAATTCTATGGACATTTCAGAACACAAAAATTTAAATGAAATAAACTTCGTTTTAGTCAACATAAAAGTTATTAACTGAAATTTTAAAAATTAAAAATGATTGAAATTCAAAACAAACTCTGCAATAAAAGAAAGATTAGTAAAATAGGAATAACTAAAAGTCCAAATTTATAATTTGCACTGACTCGATGTCAACTCTCTTACGCCCGATTCACAATGCTTCAAAATTCAAAACGTTCACACAGTGGTTTCGCTTCAAAAAACATGTTTTTTTTTTTGGTTATACTTACAAATGGAACGTTGTGGTTAATTGTGATAATTAAAATGGACATTTTGTGACAAATAAATAATCGAGAACATTTGGAAGTGTATTCAAGTAATTCTTGCAGCTGCCTTTTTCATTCTTGCTACTTATTTTATTAATATTAAAAAAAAAATTACAATTTAAAATTTTCTTCAAATTGTTTTGTGCAATGATCAATTGTTCAATGTCGAGAAAGACCAAAAAAAAAGCGGAAATGACCAAAAACTTGGCAGCACTACTCACACTTTTCCAGCATTATTTGCGAGTTCCTCGACGAACTCGAGTTCCAATCTACAACAACCACAGGGAAAATTACTGAAATTTGTTGTTGGTGTAGTAAATTTGAACTCAAGTTCGTCGAAGAACTTGCAAAGAACTCGGTAATGATATTGGTCACTCTGCGGCAGTGCTGACAAGTTTTTGGTCATATCCGCCTTTTTTTGTCATTCTCGACATTAAAAAGCTGATTATACACAAAACAATTTGAAGAATATTTTAAATTGTAATTTTTTTTTCAAATATTAATAAAATAAGTAGCAGGAATGAAAAAGGCTGCTGCAAGAATTATTTGCATACAATGCAAATTGCAAATCGCTCAATTTCCATTTTAATTTCTCACAATTGACCACAACGTTCTATTTGTACAAAACAAAACACAGCTGTTCTCAGAATTCGCAAAGGGCCACTGTGAACGGTTACCCGCGAACTCGCAAGAACTCGCACTGTGAATGTAGTATTGAAGACATAATTATAAATCATCACAACAAAATTCGACTGATGTGGATACCTGGCCATGTAGTAATAACAGGTAACGAACAAGCTGACGCTGAGGCGAAATGGGCAACACGAGCTCCACTTCTACTCCACTACACGTCCAATAAAGATGATATCAATAACCTGGAAAGCACAACAGTAGAGAAATTGAATGTAATATGGAACGAATACTCCCACTTTTATAAGCAAGTAAACCCGACAAGGCAAGCACTCAGCATCCCGCCAACTATAAACAGGAAACAATGCGTGTTGTAAACCAGATTCAGACTGGGACACACAAAGATTTCACGTGAACATCTTCTCAACAAGACACCAGTGCCAACTTGCAATTTTTGCAACTCAGGTACACTCACTGACAATTGCAGTCGAGTCCAATCCCTATGTAACTCCCTTCACATCTCTCCACTCCGTCATCTACTTACAGGAACCAGTCAAAATAACATGAAAGATTTCATATTAAAAATAAATAAATTAAATCTAACCGACCTATTCTCAAGACGATGACAAAAAATTTGTTCATTTGTTAACGCCTAACATACATACAACTGGCTGTTAATGGTTTTTTGCGGTGACAAGAAAATATCTTATGCAAACAATTTACCATTATATTCTGAGGAGGTGTTAGTTTGTTTGTGAAAAGAATGTTAATTTGTCTGCACTGTCATTGCTCTGTAAAATGGGTAATCTTTCGATTTGTTGATTTCTCGCGGAATTTTTGAAATATAATGAAAACTATGCAGAAAGGAAATGTGTTATCATTGCGTGATCATAGTAATCCATTTTCAATGCAGGACAATAGTTTTGTGAAAAATTATCGATTTCCAAAAATATTGTGCCACCAATCGCATACATTTGCAAATACATATAAGATAAAATCAGGCTTGTCAACTTGGGGGAAAATCAAAATCAGAAAAAAAATAAACATAGTCAGAATTACTTGAAGAACCCCTAAAAAGCACCTGTTTTCATATTTGTATAAGATTTTTTTTTATATATTTCATATTTTCATTTTCTAAGTTGGCAAACCTGGATAAACTGAAGTTTACAGACTGGTAACATACACTTTACAGAATGATGGTAAAACAGTTTTTTTAACAGCGCAGCTTTTAACGAGCGATAAATGACAAAAGTTTTCCTTGTTTGCGGTGTCAACGCAAAAACAACGAGAATAGGTCGGTAAATCAGTTAGTCTAAATATGAAAATATTGTAAAAAAAAAAAAAAAATTAAGATCTCATCTAGTTCTAGGCCTTAGTTGCTTCAGCTTTTATATTGCATTTTAGAATAAAGTTTTCTATTTTACAATAAATAAATAAATAAAGGAAAATGGGTGCATTGTAAACTATAAAATAAAGTATAAATGAAAGAAAAATAAGTAATATCCAATTTAATATATTTATTTTCACTTTGCACTGTGTACTCTCACTGAACAATTGAAATTGTAATTAAGAAGCAATGCAAAATTCAATAGCAACAAAACATATACTGCAAAACTTGTTATTGTGTCACGTGCCGAAAAGCGGGTTTATTCTTTTTTGCCTAAGAATTCTTATTGTTCTTGTTTGCTGTACGAAAGAAATCATTTGCTGTCTCCTTTTCTAATTAAATCTTATCTATTATATTTATACTCGCAAAATACTTCAGTTATGTTTTATAGTTCCAATGTTTGAAAGTTCTTGTTGAGTCCAAGAGCTTTTTCTTGAACTATTAATGTAATAAAGCTCAGGTGACAATTTAAAAATATGTAGTTTTATTTCGCGCACGGCACGATCAATGATTTGAGTAAGACTAACATAAGAAATTACAAACAGCATATAAACAAGCAAAAGTGATAGGAAATAATATACATATTGATAGAATGAGTATAATAGAACATAATTAAAAACTCTGCTACAACGGCTGCTGCGCTGAACATGACGGCTGCTGCACTGAACAGTTATATTGCTTGTTCATACAGTATTCGTTCTCACATCAAAACATTTTGTTGTGCGCTCAGGTTGTCACCATTGATGTGTATTGGTTTTTCAGACAAATGACATTCAACTTCACTCAAAAGTCGACGTAAATATATAGCTGATGACAACGCGATATATTCAGCTTCAGTGCTGCACAGAGAAAGTATTGACTGTTTCTTGGATTCCCAAGAGAAAATTGATCCTCCTTAGAAGACCCCAAACCCGGTATAAGATTTCCTGTCGAGACTGTTGCTGGCCCAATCTTCATCGACGTAAGCTTGCAAAAGACCTTCGGTTTTGCAATAAAATATCTTCAAATCGATCGTTTTCGATATGTAAAGAAAGATGTGTTTTGCACCAGCCTCATGCTCACTGTGTGGATCGCAATTTTGCTGTGCTAATTTACTTACAAAATACATAATATCTGGTCGCGTAACAATAGCTAGATACATAAGTGATCCGATGAGCGATTGATAGTCAGTCACATCTACCCTGGTACATTTGTCATCGACACATCCAATGTTAAAACCAGAATCCAACGGCTTTGATACAGGACGACATATGTTCATAATTGAATTTCTTCAGGAGACATATGTACTGTTTCTGATAAACAGTACTAGTACCCCTGTTAAGAGCACTCGCATTCTAATTACAAATTCGGGAGTACAGCTATCTTGTGGATTGGCCGCCGTATTATGCCTCTTTTCGTTCTCAGATCCACGACTTGGACCTTGCCATCTTGTATAGATGCTTCGATTCGTGCTAATACCCACGTTTGGGGTGGCGTGTTGTCCTCGTGCACTATGACAAGTTGACCAACTTTTACATTTTGTTGCTCCTTCGACCACTTAGTACGCTATTGTAAGTGGTGAATGTAGTCGCGTTGCCACACATGCCAGAAGTGCTGTTTCAGCCAACAAACCCGGTGCCATCGATCGCAATAGCGCATTCTATTCACATCGTCGCCGAAGTCTAGCTTCGCTTCAGGAGCTGCAACCAAAGATGCACCTATTAGTAAATGTGCTGGAATCAACACTTCTCCGTCATTTGGATCGTCTAATTGTGCTGCGATCGGCCTTGAATTAAGTATCGCCTCCACCTCAATCAGCACGGTTGAAAGTTCTTCATAAGTTAAATACGCTTCAGTGATGTTCTTTACCAACAGACTTCACGGCTGCTTCCCACAGCCCTCTAAAATGTGGTGATCTTGGGGGAATGAACTTGAATTCAAACCCTTTAAAGGTGCTATATGCGTTGACCATGTCAAGCCCATCCGGGTGTAACAATCGCTTTTTCCAGTCGGATAGCTTCGCTGCTGCTCCGACAAAGTTAGTCGCGTTGTCGCAGTACACGGTTTGTGGCAGTCCTCGTCGTGACACAAACCTGCGAAAACATAAGAGAAATGCATTAGTAGACAATACAGTTACTAGTTCTATGTGGACCGCCTTCGAGGAGAAGCATACAAAAACAGATGCATAAGTCTTATATGGATTTTGTGTGAAGGGATGCAAAAATCAACGCCTGTCACTATGAAAGGGCGCTGTTTTAAAAAACGATCTGCTGGCAGCTGTCCCATTACTTGCCTTCACCTATAGCCTTTATTTACCCTACGGGACCACCGTTAGGCATTACATCTCAGGGCAAGGCTTAGCCACTTGGCTTCTCAGTTCTTGGAGAACCCTTGCAGTCAGGATCTTCACCATACTCCACACTCGCATGGATTGCAGCATATGCGTCACTACATTTTCTGGCGTCAGTCGATCTGCAATGACCCCTTCCAGGTATTCCCTCTCCTTAGCATATTTTGGACATTAGAAGAATACGTGCTCCATATTTTCGCTGCTACTACCACAGAAGGAGCAAGCTACTCCATCATCGTGTCCGTACTTGTGAAGGTAATCTCTGAAGCAGCCATGTCCCGTCAGGAATGGCGTCATGTAAAAATCAGTTTCACCATGTTCTCGCTCTACCCACATTTGCACATTTCCAATCAGCCGGTGTATCCATCTTCCCTTGGCTCATGTATCCCAGCGATTTTGCCATTCGTTTAAACTCAGTTGTATTTCTTCTTTTCGCTCCATTGTCGTTAATCTTCTACCAATGTTCTTGCTTCTTTCATAGACTCTTTTAAGCTCAAGTACCATTATGACTGGTGGCATTACATTTGATATGACTCCAACAGCTTTATGTGACACCGTACGAAAAGCGCTGGCAACTCTGATGGCACTTAGCGGAACACCGATCTTGCCATCTTGGCATACGTTTTAATGACAAGTGCAGGTCGCCATACGGATTCCGCGTACATCAGTATTGATTGGCTAACCTTGGACAGGAGTTCTCTCCTTCTCTGTCGTGGCCCTCCTATGTTAGCCATTATCTTGGATAGAGCCACATTTACACATGCAGCTTTTTCACATACCTTCTCAATATGGGTTTTTTAGTTGAGGCGTCTATGATAACGCCAAGGTATTTTAATGATGGTTGCGTCATAATATTAAACCTATCAAGACAGATAGCCTCAATTTTTTTCCTGCTAGTAATAAACACCGCTTCTGTCTTTTGCCCTGCAAGCTGGAGCTTTGCCGTCTTTACCCAATTCTTTTTTTTTAGTGTCGTATCTATGCATAAGCTCTGGATTTCATGTAATTCCATATCCGATTATTGGCACTTCTTTTGGACAAGGGAGATGCAATATTCCATCATAGAGTACATTCCATAGGATTGGACCCAATACTGAACCTTGTGGTACTTCACCAGTCACCTCATGACACTTAGGTCCTTCATCAGTATCGTAAAGCAATGTCCTGTCGGAGAGATAGCTCCTTATGATCCACCGTAGGTACTCAGGCGTATTTTTTGCCTCCAGCGCTCGCATAATATGAGGCCAGTAAGCCGAGTTGAACACATTTTTCACGTCAAAAGTAATGACTGCGCAGTACTTTTTTGTGCCATACATCCATCTAGTTCCCTCAATAGCTCTAGATGCTATATCAGTGAGTTTTTTGATGGCATCAACGGTTGAACGCTTTGAAAGCCATATTGGTTGTCGGATAGACCGCAAGTTTCTCCTTCCAAGTGCTGTTCTAAACGGGCACAGATTAACCGCTCCAAAGTTTTGCCAATTGTATCGATCAAGCAAAGTGGTCGATATGCACTTGGTTCACCTGCCGGTTTGTTTGGTTTCTGTAGCAGCACCAGCCGCTGCTTTTTCCATATTCTTGGAAATATCCCGTCTTGTAAGCATCTTGTGCACAAAGCCGAGAATAGCTTTGTGTTGAGCTTTACTTCTGAGTCACTAATTGATGGTATATCGATTACATCCTCAGCGAGCAGGCTTTCACCTTCCTGAATTTGTGCCGAAAAGAGCGTTTCCACCAGCTTCCTTAATAGTATTAGGCATGTTGGCGCTTGGTCTTTGCCACCTCTAATCTTAGTCATTACTAGCTTATAAGCCTCACCCCAAGGGTTTTCATTTACTCTGTCGCAAAGCTCTTTAAAGCAAGAAGATTTACTCTTTTTAATCGCTTTTTTTGAGTTCGTTGCGCTCCAGCGTCAAATAACGAGAAAGCTTTGAGCAGTGCATCGTCCCTCTTGTTAGTGCTCTTGCTACCCCATTCTAGGGCCCATGCATTGAAGTCTCCCGCTATTATATTTGGAGTAGTTGTCAGTGCTTCTGTAACCAATTCATCCAGGATTTTTTCGTATTCAGCTTGTGTTATACTAGGTGGAACGTAGCAACTGTAGAAATAAGTTCCACATACTTTTACTCATGTGTAGTAGGATTTCTCTCAGTGGCTTCTCCTGCATCGTTTTACCTCCACAGACCCATATTGCAGCTATTTTTGTGGCATCTGAAATCCAAGTACTAGAGCCTGGGTTTTTAAATTACTCACAAATAATTGCTACGTCAGCCTTTTTTTCGTACACAGACTGTGTTAATAGTTCTTGTGCAGCTTCACAGTGATTTAAATTTATTTGTATAATTCTCATTTTTTGGCTTTTTTGCACGCTGCTAAATACATGGAACATTTTCGGCTACCTATCTGGTGATCCGTGTTCGTTTTACCACTATTTTTACAAGCCATGCAGAATGGTTTTTTAACACAGGTTTTCGCAAAGTGACATTTCTCTCCGCATTTAATGCAGCATTGGCTCCTGTATTTTGCACGATCTTGCCATGTGCCCATACTCTAGACATCTGAAGCACTTTTTTAGGTTTGGGTTTTCCCTAATCCTGCACATTACCCAATCGATTTTCAGCTTTTGTGCATCTAGCAGATATCTCGCGTCTTGCACCGGCAGGTTTATCACAGCTAGTTGAGGTTTGTATCGAAAGCAATGTACACAATTACACACAACCTTTCTCGCTACCTCTCGAGCGTTAATAACCCAGAACATTTCACGCAGCAATGAGATTAGGACTTTGGGTCCTGCATGAATATTCGTTCGATGCAACCATTCAATGAATAACCGGGTGAATTGATGATCTCGCGGTTAAAGCGCTGGAAATTTGGTGTCGTATTGTAAATCTGTGTTTGCAAGCCAGCCACCCACCCTCACCATACACACTACTTTGTTAATCTGTTTCATTTCTTGTACAAACGGGGTCAAACGTTGTATACTGGACCTAAGGATGTGATTCCTTCGTAGTGCATCAATTTCTTGCTTGAACGCTACGTGTTGTATGTTTCGACAATTGTTCATAACGTCAGCTCTAATTCATTCACTGGAATATTTAAAACATTAATTGACCTCAGGTTGGGATTTTATTGAACGTGATTAAGACATCGATATACATATGACATGATTCTTAAAATACGCATATAAGAGTAATTGTTACATATAATGTTGTCGATGACTGAGTTTGCTTGAATGTCATTGATGTTTACAACCATAGCATGTGAGCGTACTTCTACAGGTGATGACTCTGAATCTCGCGTAACTGAACAGGTTTCAGATGAATCTCGTAGAAAGATAGGCCCGATGAACCATATGTTTTGACCCAAGTCTGTTTCGCTACATCCCCTTGAGACAATATAAGCTGGGTTCATGGTTGATGACAAACAGCAACAGTACCACGTTCGCCATCTCGTTGCACTTCCATTCCTAAAAAATGATGTAATGGACCCATAAATTGCCTTATTTCATCACGATTAACGAATAACCGATCCCGGAATACACGGACGGATCGCCCGGAGCAACGCAGGCTACTAATCCTGCGCCCAATACACACTTCCTGATCAGGGTCCAAAGTGGCTGGTTCCTGGTACGCGACACGGCTGACACCTCGGCAGAGCCCATGCTCACATCACCACTTCGGTGACGCCACCGGAAAATCAGTGGCGACGTCTCTGTGGACTCCTAGTGCGCCATGACATGTACCGGTCTTACTATAACTACAGCCGCACCTAACATTGTGAACAGACGCTGACCAACACACACACACATCAAAATTGCGTTCAATTCGGCAAGATGGTCCAACATAGTACGATCTTTGGACAATCTTTGTGTGCCAAGGTATCTGGTCAGAATGGTGGTGTTATACTTGAGCAACAGAACGCTCTTGTATGACACACATTACATCGCAACCTCTCGAAGTGTGCGGTTGTCGTATAAACACAATTGCTACACTTGTCGTTTCTAGTAAATCGCAAGTTATCAATCGACTTTAAATTTCAAAGCCACATTACCGTCAATAATATTCTATCTGAGGCCGAATAAGTAGCAGAAATTAAGCGACGCATAAGTCCTTCTACCTATAAGTTTGGCGCTCCTGGCGCACAAGACAGACAAAAGATGCCACGTTTGCGCAAAACCAATGTCGATGTTGGTAAGTCCCAGTATTTTAATTACTTCCGTCCCCTCCAAACTCTCGACAAGGATGAAGATAGTAATACTGATGCTGCAAGCGATGTTGACCAGCCTGCATCAACAAGGGCAATACCGCCGCCACCAATCACCATTCTTAAAAAAACGTCAAAAACTGTTCATGACTTAGTGAAGGCAGCTTTAATATCAAAATACTATATTAAAGCAATTTCCATTGGAAAAAAATTTCCCGAAACTCTTCTATAGATTTCCACTTAATGTGCCAAGCCCTGAATAAAAATAAAATAGAATTTTACACCCACGAAACACGTCAAACAAGACCCTTCAAGGCTCTCTGGGCTAGATAAAATAGGCAACGTCGAAATTAAAGAGTTTCTTACAGCTCGCGGGCTTAAGTGCAGCGATATAAAAACTATTGAAAGAACTACAAGAGTAGGCTACACCCTACTTCTCTATGTTGTATACTTTGAAAACGGAGAAATAAGATTGCAAGACTCATTTAATTGAAAACGTCGGTTTTCAGATCAAGATAAATGCAGATCAGAAAATTTTCGCTGTTTATTTCCCCGGCTCTTTCGGTAAATGTTTAACGAATTCTTGTTGCCTAAATGACACTAAGCACAAAAAAGAATTGTTTAGATCAGATTTTTTAAAGTTGCACCGCATCATAGGTAGTTATTTAGTTGGTGGTGATCTAAACTGCCGTAGCCGACAATGGAATTGCATTAGAGCTAATTTCTGGGGAAACATTTTAAATGAGCTCTCTATGCAAGGTAAATTTTGTATAATACACCCTATGGATCCCACTTATATTTCATCATGCTACAAAGTTAAACCTTCTACCCTTGATCTTTTTATAAGAAGCGCTCCTCATCTGCTCTACGAACCAATAGTTCATAATGACCTTTCATCCGATCATTTACCTATTATAAGTAACATCGGATCCACCATAAACACTTCATGTAAGCAAACTCTATAGTATTCTAAAGCTAACTGGGAGACTTATAAGCGTTTCCTCAACCAGCGCTTCCAAAACATAGTAGAATTCAATTATAATACCACATCCACTGTTAACAAAATAGATGCCATGATTGATGTTTTGACATCTTGCGTAAATGGTGCAATCGATTAAGCCATACCCAAAAAAGTTAAAAATCTTTAAATTCGCCTAAAAATTCCTAGTAACATACTAGAGCTTATAAAAATAAGGAACATTACGCAGAGGCATTGGATCAGAACTAGGCAAACTCTTTTTAAAGCCAGATTAAATCATTTCAATCGCCTTATAAAAAGACAATTGTTTAAATTAAATAATGCAAATTGGAATAATAAACTCTCGCATTTAGATTCAAACAGTAAGTCGTTTTGGATAATAACCAAAATACTTAAAAACACAAGACAATTTATTCCTAGTTTCCGCTACAATAACCAAGTTTTCAATACTAGGGAAGAAAAAGTCAATGTTTTAAGTAATGTCTTCGAAGAAAAGCATCATTTAACTGAATTGCTCTCAGATACCACTGAGCTAGTAAATAGCTCTTACAACATGCTGGACAATTATTTAGCATCAGTAGAGCTGCCTGTCACAGTTGCTAATATCAAACAAGTGGTTCGATCCCTTAAAACTAACAAGTGTCCAGGTCCAGATGACATATCAATCATTTGCCTAAAGCATTTACCTAAACATGCACTTCATTTTTTGGCCATTATTTTCAATAATGCTTATCCACAGGCTATTTTCCACTCAAATGGAAAGAAGCTAATATTGTGGCGATCCCCAAGCCTGGAAAACCTGCTGACTGTCCAGAAAACTTTCGACCAATCAGCCTCTTGTGCGGCTTCTCTAAAATCTTTGAGCGAATTTTAAAATCAAGATTAAATTCGTACATCGATGTTCTTCCATCAGTTCAATATGGCTTTCGAGCTAACTACAGCTGCGTGCACCCTCTCAACAAGCCTAAACTATTTGTTACCAATAAACTACACTTGAAAAACTCTGTCGGTATGGTTACCTTAGATGTGCAAGCGGCCTTTGACACTGTTTGGCACAAAGGGCTTATTCACAAACTTATTAACATTGGTGTACCCATGTACCTTGTCTACACCATACGCAGCTTTCTATCTGACAGATATTTTTGCGTGACTTTGGATGGAGTCAAATCAAATAATAAGTTGATAAGCGCTGGTGTTCCTCAGGGATCAGTTTTAGGTCCTATTCTCTATAATATTTATACCTATGATGTCCCCACCTTTGATCACTGCAATACTTTAATATTTGCTGATGACACAGCCCTTTATTGTTCTGGCAAAGACTATTCCGAGGTCAAAATGATCCTCGAAGAATCTTTACATATTACAACATACTTTCATAAGTGGAAGATAAAACTTAATGGGCACAAAACAAACGCAATTTACTTCACCCGAAGAAGAAAATCATACTATTTGCCAAATTCGAACTTGCAGGTTGGTACCTGATCTATAGTATGGGCAAATAGTAAATATCAAATATCTCGGATTATGTATAGATAACAGACTAACATACAGCTTGCATATTAGCAAAACAATAGATATAGTCAACCGAACAATTACAATATTATATCCTTTCATAAACAGGAAGTCACTTCTCGCCACAAAAAAAAACTTTTGTTAGTAAGAATGATATTTATTCCAATTATGCTATATGGTTCGGAAGTATGGGGTGATTGTGCAGCTACTCACCGCTGCAAATTACAAAGAACTCAAAATAAATTATTAAAACTGATTTTTAACTTTCCCTTTTTCTACCCTACCTGTCTTCTTCATGTAAAGGCAGATATCTGCTTGATTGATGCTAAAATCTCTCAATCTAAAAATAATTTTAATATAAGAAATCAAATGATACACCTTTCCAGTGTTGAACCGTACTAGTCTTAAGTATCGATCCTTAGTTTCTAGTCTTAGTTGTTAAGTTATTTTTTATAAAAAATCAGCGAAGTGTGAGTCGGACTCGCACACGGAGGGTTCCGTACCATAGTACAAGATTTTTTGCTTAAAATATAAAAATATGTTTATATTTAATAGCCTAAAAGTATACTACAATTAACAGCTTAAGGTATACTACAAAAAAAATTGTTAAACAAAAACTAAAATTAAAGAACAATGCTTCCAAAAATGTGTATTTTTAGTATTTGTCGTTTTACACACAAGTGAATTACACACTCTGTGAAAATTTCAACTCTCTTACGGTTCATGAGATAGAGCAGGAGACAGACGGACATTGTAAGCTTAGTAATAGGGTCCCGTTAGCTCCCTATGGGTACGGAACCCTAAAAATTATCAAATATAAGGTTTTTCTCCCATTTTCCTTATAAAAAATCTAAAATATTTTTGTAAAGCCATTGTAATTTATAATCTGTTTTTCTTAGTAGTAAAATTATTATCATAGCTAGAACTCTATAAATTTGTAAACTGTATGCATAGTAAAATATGGATTCATGGGTTAAATAAAATAATAATAATAAATAATAATAAGTATGACAGAGAAATAGGCCCACAGGTATGCAACACTACTGCTGGCGTACCGCAGGGATCAGTGCTTGGTCCGATCCTGTGGAATGTGATTTATGATGGTGTCTTCAGTGTACCAGTAACGGATGAAGTGGAAGTAAGTGGCTATGCGGATGATATAGCAGTAGTATCAGTTGCAAAACCCTCCCAGACTGGTCTGGTGCAACCAAGTTCAGATCGTACGTTAAGGGAGCCGCGTTTGTGTATCGTCTTAACTCGATCAGAATATGTTGTGCATTCCGAACGGTCTCGCATTACCTGTTTTATTGAAACCAGTCCAGGGGGTGGTTTTAGTACGTAGGCACCATATATATTATATTATATTATATTATATTATATTATATTATATTATATTATATTATATTATATTATATTATATTATATTATATTATATTATATTATATTATATTATATTATATTATATTATATTATATTATATTATATTATATTATATTATATTATATTATATTATATTATATTATATTATATTATATTATATTATATTATATTATATTATATTATATTATATTATATTATATTATATTATATTATATTATATTATATTATATTATATTATATTATATTATATTATATTATATTATATTATATTATATTATATTATATTATATTATATTATATTATATTATATTATATTATATTATATTATATTATATTATATTATATTATATTATATTATATTATATTATATTATATTATATTATATTATATTATATTATATTATATTATATTATATTATATTATATTATATTATATTATATTATATTATATTATATTATATTATATTATATTATATTATATTATATTATATTATATTATATTATATTATATTATATTATATTATATTATATTATATTATATTATATTATATTATATTATATTATATTATATTATATTATATTATATTATATTATATTATATTATATTATATTATATTATATTATATTATATTATATTATATTATATTATATTATATTATATTATATTATATTATATTATATTATATTATATTATATTATATTATATTATATTATATTATATTATATTATATTATATTATATTATATTATATTATATTATATTATATTATATTATATTATATTATATTATATTATATTATATTATATTATATTATATTATATTATATTATATTATATTATATTATATTATATTATATTATATTATATTATATTATATTATATTATATATTATATGTATGAATCACACTATGGTTCATATGGTATGGAGACCATCAATGACAACATAGCCTGGTCGAGCTAAGACATGCACAACACGCGGCTCTTGCGCACGCTGAACTTCGATGCACCAGACCAGTGTGGTACGTTTTGCAACTGATCTACTGCTAATCATCCGCGATGCCAGCTTACGTCCATTCGTCCATTGCGGTACATGAAGACGCTACTCGTAATCACATTCCACAATCGGATTCAAGCGCTATTCCTCGGTATCGCCACTGTAGCGTTGCATACCTTGGGCCTATTACTTGTTACTTTATTTTTTTTTATTATTTATTATTTTATTTAACCCATGAATCCATATTTTAGTATGCATGCAGTTTACAAATTTATAGAGTTCTAGCTATGATAATAACTTTACTACTAAGAAAAAACAGATTATAAATTACAATGGTTTTACAAAAAATATTGACGATTATAAGGAAAATGGGAGAAAAACCTTATATTTGATAATTTTGTATAAAAAATAACTTAACAACTAAGACTAGAAACTAAGGATCGATACTTAAGACTAGTACGGTGCAACACTGGAATGGTGTATCATTTGATTTCTTATATTTAAATTATTTTTAGATTGAGAGATTTTAGCATCAATCAAGCAGATCTTTACATGAAGAAGGTAGGTAGGGTAGAAAAAGGGTAAGTTAAAAATCAGTTTTAATAATTTATTTTGAGTTCTTTGTAATTTGCGGCGGTGAGTAGCTGCACAATCACCCCAAACTTCCGAACCATATAGCATAATTGGAATAAATATCATTTTTACTAACAAAAGTTTATTTTTTATAGAGAGAAGTGACTTCCTGTTTATGAAAGGATATAATATTCTAATTGTTCGGATGACTTTATCTATTGTTTTGCTAATATGCAAGCTGTATGTTAGTCTGTTATCTATATATAATCCGAGATATTTGCCCATACTATAGATTGGGTACCAACCTGCAAGTTCGAGTTTGGCAAATAGCAGGATTTTCTTCTTCGGGTGAAGTAAATTGCGTTTGTTTTTTGCGCATTAAGTGTTATCTTCCACTTATGAAAGTATGTTGCGAAAGTATGTAAAGATTCTTCGAGGATCATTTTGATCTCGGAAAAGTCTTTGCCAGAACAATAAAGGGCTGTGTCATCAGCAAATATTAAAGTATTGCAGTGATCAAAGGTGGAGACATCATAGGTGTAAATATTATAGAGAATGGGACCTAAAACTGATCCCTGAGGAACACCAGCACTTATCAACTTTTTGTTTGATTTGACTCCATCCAAAATCACGCAAAAATATCTGTCAGATAAAAAGCAGCGTATGGTGTAGATAAGGTACCTGGGTACACCAATGTTAATAAGTTTGTGAATAAGCTCTTTGTTCCACACAGTGTCAAAGGCCGCTTGCACATGTAAGGTAACCATACCGACAGAGTTTTTCAAGTGTAGTTTATTGTTAACAAATAGTTTAACCTTGTTGAGAGGGTGCACGCAGCTGTAGTTAGCTCGAAAGTCATATTGAACTGATGGAAGAACATTATTTCCATCGATGTACGAATTTAATCTGGATTTTAAAATTCGCTCAAAGATTTTAGAGAAGCCGCACAAGAGGATGATTGGTCGAAAATTTTCTGGACAGTCAGCAGGTTTTCCAGGCTTGGGGATCGCTACAATATTAGCTTCTTTCCATTTGAGTGGAAAATAGCTTGTGGATAAGCATTTATTGAAAATAATGGCCAAAAATTGAATTGCATGTTTAGGTAAATGCTTTAGGCAAATGTTTGGTATGTTATCTGGACCTGGACACTTGTTAGTTTTAAGAGATCGAACCACTTGTTTGATATTAGCAACTGTGACAGGCAGCTCTACTGATGTTATATAATTGTCAAGCATGTTGTAAGAGCTATTTACTAGCTCAGAGGTGTCTGCATATGAGAGCAATTCAGTTAAATGATGCTTTTCTTCGAAGACATTACTTAGGTTTGCTTGGCTGATCAAGAGAGATCTCACATAGACCAATAATGGTCCTTTGTGTTAAGACATTACTTAAAACATTGACCATTTCTTCCCTAGTATTGAAAACTTGGATATTGTAGCCGAAACTAGGAATAAATTGTTTTTTGGTTTTTAAGTATTTTGGTTATTTTCCAAAACGACTTACTGTTTGAATCTAAATGGGAGAGTTTATTATTCCAATTTGCATTATTTAATTCAAACAATTGCCTTTTTATAAGACGATTGAAATGATTTAATCTGGCTTTAAAAAATAGGTTGCCTAGTTCTGATCCAGTGCATCTGCGTAATGTTCCTTATTTTTATAAGCTCTAGTATGTTACTAGGAATTTTTAGGCGAATTTAAAGATTTTTAACTTTTTTGGGTATGGCTTAATCGATTGCACCATTTACGCAAGATGTCAAAACATCAATCATGGCATCTATTTTGTTAACAGTGGATGTGGTATTATAATTGAATTCTACTATGTTTTGGAAGCGCTGGTTGAGGAAACGCTTATAAGTCTCCCAGTTAGCTTTAGAATACTATAGAGTTTGCTTACATGAAGTGTTTATGGTGGATCCGATGTTACTTATAATAGGTAAATGATCGGATGAAAGGTCATTATGAACTATTGGTTCGGAGAGCAGATGAGGAGCGCTTCTTATAAAAAGATCAAGGGTAGAAGGTTTAACTTTGTAGCATGATGAAATATAAGTGGGATCCATAGGGTGTATTATACAAAATTTACCTTGCATAGAGAGCTCATTTAAAATGTTTCCCCAGAAATTAGCTCTAATGCAATTCCATTGTCGGCTACGGCAGTTTAGATCACCACCAACTAAACAACTACCTATGATGCGGTGCAGCTGTAAATAAATCTGATCTAAACAATTCTTTTTTGTGCTTAGTGTCATTTAGGCAACAAGAATTCGTTAAACATTTACCGAAAGAGCCGGGGAAATAAACAGCGAAAATTTTCTGATCTGCATTTATCTTGATCTGAAAACCGACGTTTTCAATTAAATGAG